>JACEFZ010020831.1:0-59439 GCA_014155875.1 Cepaea nemoralis
CCGCTTTTCTCCATGTTTTTTACTAGGTTGATTTTCTTCTATACTATGTGCAAAGAATTTTGACAATCTGATCTAATTTCTCTAATCACTTTATAGTTTTCATTTGTTTCTTGCAGGACTAGCTCATCGGTTTTTCTGTCTGCCCATGATATTCTTTAATTTTCTTTAGAAACCACATGCCCACTGCCATTAGATGTTGTTCAGCTTGTCATAGACAACAATAAAATGGGATGACCTGGAGGACTCAGGAACTAAAGACTGAAATACTTGATGATGATAATTATCTTACTCATCTCATCTCATCTCATCCCATCTGATCTCATCTCACCTCACATCATTACATTCTACCTCCGGGAAGGATAAGCCGGTCAACAAATGCCTGCAGAAGTCGGGTGTGGTGGCTAACGGCGCAAGAACGCAGCTCTGCTGTAAACAGGCACAACGCAATCACGTCCTGAATAAAAAAAACAAAAAACTCCGGATGAACGCAGAAGAAGATTTCATCCTATCTCATCTCATCTAATCTCATCCTATCTAATCTCACACCATCTCATCGTGTGCCTCTTGTACCTTGCTGTGTCGAGGTGAAACATAAACAGCGGGAGAGTGCCCGTTTATAGGCTTAATATGTCTTGATTCCCATGGACTGTTATTCCCTCTGTACATCGTGAACATGGTTATTATCTTGATAGCCAATAAACAGAAAACAATGATAGAATGAAATCAGGATTTTCTTGTTTACATCATCATCATCATCATCATCATCATCATCATCATCATCATCATCATCATCATCATCATCATCATCATCATCATCATCATCATCGTCATCGTCGTCGTCGTCGTCGTCATCATGTTCATCATCATCATCATCATCATCATCATCATCATCATCATCATCATCATCATCATCACCACCACCACCACCACCACCACCACCACCACCACCACCATCATCATCATCATCATCATCATCATCATCATCATCATCATCATCATCATCATCGTCGTCGTCGTCGTTGTCATCATCATCATCATCATCATCATCATCATCATCACCACCACCACCACCACCACCACCATCATCATTATCATCATCATCATCATCATCATCGGGTACCTTGTCAAGTTTTATGTCTTGGCGTTCGCTAACCTTGAACTCAAGCGTAGTCCTTACATGCTACTTCTAGAAGTGCTGGACTGAATTTCGCTTTCCCTATTAACAGTATCCCTCGCCATCAGGCGAACCCACTCCGACTTCAGAGGTACCTTGTCCAGTGACATAGGTTGTCATGTTACTCCACAGATCTCCGTCTGTGGTATTCTGTATCAGTGCTATTCATGACAGTCCTGCCTGTTATTTTCTTAAACCATCAATTATCAATTCATTTGGTCTCCATTTAAAAAAAAAAAATTGTTTTTTCGCTCGCTTTAACCTCAAACGTAATCCATACACGAGCTACTGTTTCTAGTGCAATTGAACAGATTTTTACAATTGGGCTAGCTTTCCCTATTAACAGTGTCCCTCCTTCTCAGGTGAAACCACTCTGACTTCAGAGGTACTTGTAGTTTACGTCCCCAAGTCCAGGTCGAAAAGTCAACATTTTGGTCCAACTGACTGGTGCAGGGTTTGAACCCGCTATCTCAGCATAAGCACACTGGATGTTTAAGAACAGGCGCTCTTATCCATGTGCAATGACTGATTTACTCATCTTAAATTTTGTATACATATGGTTGTGTAATTTATTGTGTTCTATTCTGAGGGACAGAAGAATGATTTGTTCTGGTCTGTCCATAATATGGACATTCTCTTTTTGATGGTATTGGTGGCTTTTTGACTGATTCGATGATTTAACTGTGCATGCTTTCCCCTTGTTGCTTAGATAATATTTAAAATATCATAATAATATGATAGTAATGCCTTAATTGATCTTCCACTTTGAATAATTATGTTCAAGCATTTTGCGTAATTACTAGATATCTAAAAGAAAAGCAAAGATAAGTATTAAGTAGGGGACATAACAATCTAAAATTGTTACAAGAGAGACTACTATAATTAAAAAAGGAATAAATTATATACTAGCTACAATATTATTAACTAACTTACAAATTTATCCGCTGTCTTTTTAAAATTAAAACAATTAATTTTACAGTCAGATATTATAATCTCAAAAATAGTTTTCAGATTACGTAAAGAAAACCTTTACAATTTTCATTAACTTACATTTTATAATCAACTTCTTGCATTCCACATTTAATTTCCTTATCTTCGGATGAGCTTTCTTAGCTGTATTCTTTTCCTAATTCTTCCCTGTGTGCGTGGTTTCTCTTCACAACGTAACCATTTACCATTTCGCATCGCTTGTGCGAGTAAGAAAGAAGACACTTTGAGTGAATGGTGAGTGAATGATTGAAAAAGATCACATATGGTCAAACGACCAATGAAAAATCCCTTATGTAAAGAATAGTGGAAATATAAATGCTTGTTTTATTTGTTTCAAAATGATGGTTTTAACACTTATAGATAAGGGGAAAAGAAAAAAGGAGAAAAGAAAATCAACTCCTCCCATTCCAAATTACTATCTATGGAATGTTTTGTTTTAAATGCACTTGTTGTGCTATACTACCACCACTACTAAGTTTATCACTTTAGTAAATAGAATCACATAGGGGAGACTGAGGAGAAATCGACATAGGGGAGAAATGGACCACCCCCTCTCTGGCCCCTGGCTGTGATGCAATGAAAGTGAAACCATAATAAGTTTGTTTTCCACATCAAACATAGTCCGAATTTTTCATTTGCCATCGACTTCCCGCACAGGTCGTTCCCACGCAAAGTTTGAAAAATTTGCTGCACTAAAGTTTCTTTATCCATTTCCAGACACCATCGTAAAGCAGACGCAAAGTCAGGAATCAGGACAAGGTAATTACGTTAATATCTTTATTTACTTGTTATTTAAGAGTTCATATAAAAAATATAGCATATAATATTAGATTTAAGAGACTTTATGGCTGGATAGTTTAATACATTTATGGGGGAGAAATGGACCGGTTCATTTCTCCCCATGGTTCATTTCTCCCCATAGAAGAAATTGACAAGACAGTCTGTTGTTATTAAAAGTGTTGAAGATTGCATTCGAATATCAGCATTATTGATTCTTTTTAATACTGGGGTCTAAATTTAGACCAATAAAACTGTTAACAAATTTGATTTCAGTGATTTATTAAAGATGCACGCCATTCGTGCTATGATCAGTATTTCTTTGCAAATGATAGGCCTACCATTCTAAATGTTATATAATTATGTCACTCTTTTGTTTCAGATGCCAGAAACACCAACAAGGGTCTCGTTACGGAGGAACGTATGAGAGAAGCTGTTAATGCTGTGAAAAATGGAATGAAAGTGAGGAAAGCTGCAAGGGAGTACGGCATTGCTCTCAATAACAATCTTACAAAAGACAGAGAAGGAAATGGTCTGCCTACTAGACTCGTACCAAATTATAGGCATAGCCTTGTTTTCACAGCTAAGCAAGAAGCTGATTTTGTTAGTTACTTGAAAGATTGTGCAAGAATGTTCCATGGACTCACAACTAAAAACGTTCGTATTTTGGCGTACGAGATGGCGAAAGTCAATAACATTGCACATCCTTTAACCTGGGATGAGCAAATGATGGCAGGGAATGACTGGCTTTGTGGATTTTTGCGACGGAATCCCGAGCTGACCATAAGGCAACCTGAGGCAATATCTCTGGCTAGAGCTACAGCTTTCAACAAACATAATATTTGCACCTTCTTCAACATTGTGAAGGAAACCATTACAAAACTAAATGTGAGTGGAGCTCAAATCTACAATTTGGATGAGTCAGGTCTGACAACTGTACAGAAAGTGCCAAAAGTAATTGCCCCACGAGGAGTGAAGCAAATAGGCCAGGTGACATCCAGAGAAAGAGGAGAACTGGTCACAATCTGTTGCATTGTGTCAGCTGCGGGTCACATTATCCCTCCAGTTTTTGTGTTTCCCAGAAAATTTTTAAGAATTTTATGCTTGCTGGAGCACCTGAAGGTTCCCTTGGCCTTGTGAATGAATCAGGTCGGATGACCCGTGATAATTTCGTCAAAGTTATAAATCACTTCATTAAGCATTCAAGACCTTCCAAAGACTTCCCTTTGATTTTGATCTTGGACAATCACGATTCCCACATTTCATTTGAATCACTTGAACTGTGCAAGAAAAACAACATTCATGTGATCACGTTGCCACCACACACCTCATCTAAACCTCAGCCCTTGGACCGTTCAGTTTTTGGACTCATGAAGTCGGTCTACAACAATGCGTGTGATTCATGGATGATGAAAAATGTTGGGACACCACTGACAATCTATCAAGTTGCAAATCTAGGAGGCCACGCTTTTCTTAAAGCGGCAACTCCCATTAACATTCAATCAGGCTTTGCAGTGTCAGGTATTTGGCCCTTTAACGAAGATGTTTTTACAGAAGATGATTTTATGCCTTCAGAAATAACGAACAGGCCCATCAGCAAGGACAGTGAAAATGCCACTTTAGAAAGCAATGAACAGACAGGATCAGCATCTCCACATTGTGGTACCAGCACAGATCAAACTGCACAAGAATTTCATGAAAATCAGAAAGAGTGTAATGTTGAGAACCTTGTAGATGACTTGCAGGAAATATCAGGGAGTCTTCAACATAAAGCTACTTCTTCCTTTACTTCACCTCATGTTTTCAGAGGACTGCCAAAAGCTGGTCCGCGAAAAGATTCAAATAATATGAGGAAAAGAGGAAAAACTATGCTGGCTACTTCTACGCCAGAAATGGATCGAATTAGGGAAAGAGCGGTGATGAAAGAAAAGGCAGCAAAAGTTCCACCCAAAAAGGCAAAGAGACAGCTGCTGAAAGAACTTGATGTTGATTCAGATCCAGAAACTGACATTTCGTTTTGTGATGACACAGATTCTGATGTTTCATTTGGTGAAAATGAGGAGTGTACGGTTAGCTTGACTGGTGTGCGTGAGGTTTTTGAAGGCCAGTGTGTGCTATGTGAATATGGAACAAAGAAGACTTGTGTTTACTATGTAGGAATTGTAAGGGGAGACATTGATGATGATGGTGATGTTGAGGTAGAGTTCTTGCGCAAGAGTGAGAAGGTTGCTGGTAAATTTGTTAAGCCTAAGGTAGAAGATGTCGCCAGTGTCTCAATTACATGTATTAAAGCACAGCTTACTAGATCTTCAATCACTGGAACCACTTCTAGGACCAAAGATGGCTATGTCTTCAAAGAAAGTCTTGCAGGCATAAATGTTCGATAAAACTTTATATTAGATTATATACCATATTAAACTTTTTTTACTGTCGCTTAAAATAATTTAAAAAAAACTGCAAATATCCTTTTAATGATTATTTATTTCTTATAGCAATATGGATGAGTTGTTGCTGCTTCTTTTTAAAAAAAAGGTCCATTTCTCCCCACTATGGTCCATTGCTCCCCACGTGCTGGTCCATTTCACCCCAATGGTGGTCAATTTCTCCCCATGTTCATATACATTTTTGAAATGCATTTTGTAAAGAAACATATAGAAATAGATTGCTAAATGTTTTCCCCTATTAAAATAAATGAATGTACAACATTTTAGTCATGGTTTTGTTATGTTTCGATAAAATCTGTTCCGGTGATGAGCAAAAATTGAAAACTACAAAATTGCTGGTCCATTTCTCCCCAGTCTCCCCTATCTATTATACTATTTATTATTATTATTATTATTATTATTATTATTATTATTATTATTATTATTATTATTATTAGTATTATTATTATTATTATTATTATTTTTATTATTACTATTATTATTAATATATGTCTTGTTGTTGTTTATTATTTTTATTATTATGAAAATGTCTACTACTATTATGATCATTATTATTATTACTATCATTATCTTACCCTTATTATCCTTAGTATCATTAATTTGAAAAGTATTAAGGATATCATCATTATTAATTTACAACTTCATCTCCCATGTCCCCCCCCCCCCCCCCCCACCTTTGCTTAAGGTTTGTTGCTTTTGCTACTACCCCCACTATTTTGTTTCAAACATTTGTCCAGCCTGTACCATCATAAAGAGTGGTCATGTCCTTTCCTCTCTTAGTCACCCCGTTTGAATCATGTGAGTGAGTGTTGAATGAATGAATAAATACAAAAACACATATGGTTATCAAACCAATGATACTGTAAAACACTTATGCAAATACAAATGTTTGGTTAATTATTATTAAAAAAAAGAAAGAGAGAGCAAAGAGGAAAATATGAATGAACCCCTACATTTAGGGAAAAAAAATAAGGAGGAAAATATAACCCACTCCTTTACTCCAAGTATTACTAAAAACTGCAGTTTTGCATGTGTATGTACCTGCTAGGCTATGTTTAACACCATTACAAAGAAAATCATCCTAGCAAATGGAATCACATATCGTAAAAATGTTTATCATTTTCATAACTATTATTACCATTGCTGTTTTTTATAATTGCTGTTATTACCCTCAGTATGTCTCCTCTTGTCATCATTATTATTATCATCATTAGTAATAAACCAAAACCCCTTTACCATGTGCCCCCCCCCCCTCACCTTGCTCATGGTTTGTTGCTGCCTTTGCTGATACCCACACCGGTTTGGTTCAAATATTTATCCTGCCTCTACCATCATTGCCCAGAGAGAGGGATAATGGCATTGGTGGAGTGGAGCCAAATTGGTGAGAGGGTGGCAAGGGAAACAAAAATGTAAAGATTGTAAAAATTTGTGCTAATACTGATGCTTGTTTACTTTTTACAATAAGTTTTAAAAAAAAAAAAAGAGGAAGGGAAAAAAATGAATGAACCCTTACAAATAAGACCAAAAGGAAAAAAAAAATAAGCAAGGAGAAAAAGATAACCAACTCCTTTTACTTCTACTATTATTGAACATTGCATGTTGCAAGTATATGGAACCAAAAAAAAAATAAGCAAGGAGAAAAAAAAGATAACCAACTCCTTTTTACACCTACTATATTATTAAACAGTGCAGGATGCATTTGTTATTGTATGTACCAGCCATATTTTAACACCATTTCTAAGAAAATCATTTTAGCAAATGGAATCACATGTTTGGAAAATGTGATCATTATCAAAACAAATTTTATCATTATGTTTATTAGCAATGCTGTTATCAGTATCACCATTAGTAGTTTTTATCCTTTGTCATTATTATTATAAGATGTATTTCATGTAAACACCATTCCTAAGATAATCAATTTAGCACACAGAATCACATGTTAAAACTATTTATTATCATTGAGTCTATCACTATCACCCTTAGCAGTGTTATTCCTTGTCACTATTATATTTATTTATGTATTTTGTTGTTACTTTGCATTATTATCATTGTAATCACTATTAATATATATGGCTTTGTAAACGCGTATACTGTCACATCCCCCTTTCCCACCTTTTTGATATTGTGATTGTTGTCTCTGCTGCCACCCTCACCGTTTGGTTCTAAACAGTGTTTGCACCGCCATGTTTATCATCACCGAGGGGTGGTGATGGTACTTGGTAGGAGTTTTAGAGCTGACAGGAGAGCGGGGTGGCAGGGGAAATAATAGCAGCCCACTGCCATCACGCTTTTAATGTAAAACATTTCCTTACAAATGTTCAAATGTATAAAATGTTGGAAAATGTGCGCATATGTCACATACACGTCTATTATTTTTTCGTCTTTCAATTATTAAGGGTTATTGCTATCAATTTTATTGTTGTTTAATTTGTATGGATGTTTACTATTACTATTATGCTCCCTCATTTCCCCTCCTCCCCGCCTGTTTACTGTTGGTTGTTTTGACGCTGCTACCGCCCTCGCTGGTTGGTTCTATCAATTGGCTGCCACTGCCATCATTACCTGAAAAGGTGGCAATGGTATTGGTGGCTTTGGAGCCGGCTGGAGATGGTGGTGACAGGGGGAACAAACACGGTAATAAATAAATTTTGGGTTACCCCCCCCCCCCCCCCCCCCCCCCTTTGACATGTAAATATGCAAATGAATTAATTGTAATATTACACATATGTCACCTACACGCCCAGACGCAACGATCCGTAAATACACGCACACAAATACTGAACACACAGTACGCATGTAACAACACGAACAATACAAATGCAACAACTACCTTTCTGCATTGTTAACTAGTATACCCCTTGACAACCACCCCCCCCCCCCCCCTTTTCGACACTGTTGGTTTTGATGCTACTGCCGCCTTCACCAGTTGGTTCCAACAGGTTTTTACTGCCATTTCCTCATTACCAAGTGGTGATGATGGTATTGGTGGGGTTGGAGCTGACAGGTGAGAGGGTGGCAGAGGGGGGGGGGGGAATGGTATACTATCGTCTTGCTGTTGTTTGTTCTCGTTTTTCGTTACCCCCCATATCAAATGTAAACATGTTGAAACAAATGTTGTAAAAATTTGCGCATATGTCACCTACACTTCCACATGCAACGCTCTGTAACAACACGAACAATACAAATGCAAATGTTTCTTAACACTCAATAAAGGTTTTAAAAAATAAAATAAATTCTCTTCACAACGTAACCATTTACCATTTCGCATCGCTTGTTGTCGTAATGGTCTAAGTGCGTCTCTGCACTTTTGTAGATATCATGTTCCATCTTTTGATAACTCTGGATTTCAGAGTGTACGATGCTCGATTTGAACCGCCAACTGTTATCTGTGTTTTGTGGAACAGAAGTTTCGAATGCTTGTTTCCGCGTTGGCCGAAGCGAATAAGGCAGGTGGCATGCAGACTCTTTCCCATCTTGTAGACAAAGATGCAACACCTCCGATTGTAGTTGTATGGAAGCTGGGCTGTTGTCATCTATTAATTGTTAAATGTTCAACATAATGACACCACCTATTCACAGTGAACACAGTAATTTGACATCCTAAAGTTTGAAATACTTTTACTGCTAAAAATGAATAAAATGTACTTGTTAAAGCAATATATACAATGTTTAGGGTAGCGGGGTAGGGGTACCCCTATCAAAGGAGAAGTAAGGTGCCTCCTTCCCTCCGCTAGCCTACGGGACACTCTTAGGCAAGGTGGAGTACCCGTTTGGCTCCCCCTCCGCCAGCAGGGTAACGTGAAGCCATGTTACCAGGTGGTGGATTGGACTTGGGAGCAGCCGACAGATAGTTGTTGGTTATGGTTTCAAGTCTGTGACGGTGGGCAGAGGATCTCTCAGTAGAGACAATGGCTACGGTCATCCGATCAGTATGGTCACTGCCAGGAAGGAAGAATGGTAGACTTCCCTCCTTATTGATTCCCGGGCAGAGGAGGGTCGTCAGCCTTGGTTGGTATCTCTTCTAAGACAGGGAACTCTAAATCTCAAACCTCCGCTGCCTTGCGGGTTTACCCATTTGGGAAAGGCTTAGGGAGTAAACCCTGAGGACAAATCCGGAGATGGAGTCCCTAAGGCAGTTCCATGTTGTAAACAACATGATTCTGGCAACTCCTGCGACGGCACCAATGCCAAGTTGCATTGGCTACTGCTTTTCCCTTTGTCAACATCGGCGACGTGGAGAGCGGGAACTTGCTACTGGGCAAGAACTGGTTCTCCGATTTCCATTGCCCAGGCTTGTACCCTGAAGAGGTCACTTCAGCACCGCGTAAAGCGGAGACACAACACGGGAAGCAGCATTTGCCGGTTATAAGTCTTAATGCTCGATTGGCATAGAGCATGGCGCCAGGGGCTACTTCTGGTGGTGGGAGAGATCATCGTATCTCACTAGACAGCTACCGCCCGCCTAAGCTGGGCAGCCCCCAGTCAATTAGTAAATAATCACCACCAAGTTATTTACTGGTCTTGGTAAGCCAAAATGTATAACTAATGTATTAACTGAGGCCCAATTGGACCTCAGGATTGTGGTGCATGAGTCATCTTGGTCCCTCACTAAAATGTTGTTATCTACAGGGTCTTCCTTTTTGACAGTAAAGTGTGTGGAAAGACTCGACAGGGTTTCCATGCCCAAAGTTATAAGCACCTGATGAAGCCAGGGCAAGTCAGTGGACATACCAGGTATAATGTTTATAATTTTATGGAGAAGCAGTACAACAATTAAATGAGTGACACAACCACAACTCAAGTCTTCTCATCGACTTAAGGTCGAGTGTTTGCTGATGATTCTGTTTGGACCTACGCCAATTCCCATCCTTGTCCGGGACAACGAAAGACTCTGATTCATTCCCTATACCCAATCTGGTCTCAGGACTTTAGTTCCCAACCTAAATTGTGCCAAGTGAGCCCATGGCATTTTCCCAGACCAGATGAGTGACTAAATCGTGTTGGCCTCGGAAACCTGGAAGCTGTTGTTCGAACAACCGACGCTGGATAGAGAGATTGGAAACTTCGCCCGGTGAGGCAGTTGCGAAAGGCCGTGAAATTTTATGACGTTTAAGTAGACACATATTATGTTTAGAGGAAATGTCATTTATGATTGTACATTTAATTCATTTTGAACACATATCTCTTTTCCCCCCTCTCCCGCTCTCTCTCTCTCTCTTTCTCTCTCTCTCTCTCTCTCTCTCTCTCTCTCTCTCTCTCTCTCTCTCTCTCTCTCTCTCTCTCTCTCACTTTCTCTCTCTCATTTTGTCTTTAAAATACATATACCCTATAATATTAAATCATACAATTTAACTGTGCATGCTTTCCCCTAATTGCTTAGGTAATATTTAAAATATCATAATAACATGATAGTAATGCCTTAATTGATCCTCCACTTTGAATAATTATGTTCAAGCATTTTGCGGAATTACTAGATATCTAAAAGAAAAACATAGATGAGCAATGAGTAGGGAACATAACAATCGAATATTGTTACAAGGGAGACTACTAGAATTAAAAAAAGATATAAATTTTATACCTAGCTATAATATTAGTAACTAACTTACAAACCTATCCGCTATCATTTTTAAAATAAAACTATCAATATTATAGTCAAATGTTATAATCTCAACAATAATTTTTCAGATTATGTAAAAAATATCTTTACAATTTCTATTGACTTACATTTTATAATCAACTTCTAGCATTACACATTTAATGTTCTTTCCTTCGAATGAACTTTCTTACTTGTATTCTTTTCCTAATTTTCTCTTCACAACGTTAAATCTTTCGCCTTTGGCAATTTATTACCACTGGACACTGGAAACTTTTTCAAAAATGGACACTGCAAAAATGACCACTGCAAAAAGTAGTTCTCTTACGCATCTTGATCTTATTTTGGTCTTTGCCTTGAGTCTTGATGGGTTAAAAAGTTTGCCATCAGATCTTGTGTGGCGGTATATGCCTTCAGTGGCAGTCCCAAATGCCTGCCTTAAGAGACCGGCGAAGAAGATACTTTAGAGTGTAGGAGCAAGCACGCAGCCCTGCTTTACTCCGCTGCTGATGCTGAATGACTGGGATGTTGGGCCGTCAAATAAAATGGTCCCCTGCATGTTTTCGTGGAATGATTTCACGAGACTAAGAAGGGTGGGTGGACATCCAACCTTTTCAAGGACCTTAAAAAGGCCGCTTCTGCTCACGAGGTCAAATGCCTTTGTGAGGTCGATGAAATGGCTTCCTCTGTTCTCTGCACTTCTCTTGGAGCTGCCGGAGTGAGAAAATCATATCGATGGTGGACCTGTTGGGTCTAAATCCGCACTGCGATTCGGGGTAGATTCTTTCAGCAAGAATGTGTAATCTTTTAAGGATTACACTGGCAAACATCTTGCCTGTAATGCTGAGTAGGGAAATGCCGCAATAGTTGTTGCAGTCGCTTCTGTCGCCTTTGTTTTTATAAAGGGTAACGATGTTTGCGTCTTTCATATCTTGTGGTACTGATTTTTCTTTCCAGCAGAGCTGAAATATTGCACACAGTTCTGGTATGATTGTTTCTTTGCTACATTTTAAAATTTCAGGTGGAATACTATCTTTTCCAGGTGCCTTGCCGGATTTGAGAGTCTAGTGCTTCGCTGATTTCTGTGAGGCAAGGTTCGTTATCCAGGGCATGCATGGCGGACTGTTGATCGATGGCTTCCAGAGCTTCTTCGCTGACAGTGTTATCCACTGAGTGTAGCTCTGAGTAGTGTTCTACCCAGCGATCCATTTGTTTCGCTCGATCTTTTATGATTACCCCTTCAGTTGATCGTAAAGGGGCCATCTTATGTTTTGATGGACCGACAGCTTGCTTGATGCCCTCGTACATTCCTCTTATATTTCCAGTATCTGCACAAGTTTGAATTTGAGCAGAGAGCTGTAACCAGTACCTGTTCGCACATCTTCTTGCCATCTGTTGTACTCTATTTCTGGCCTTTCGCAATGCCTGTAGTGTTTTCTCTGAAGGTGATGTTCTATACATTGAGAATGCATGTCTCTTTATCTCCAGGACTGGGAGCATCTCTTCAGAGTGTGCTTCAAACCAGTCGGTTGTCTTAGTTTGCTTCTTGCCAAATGTTGATAGTGCTGTATTGTAGATGGTGTCGCGAAAATGACTCCTCTCGGTGGAATATTGATTTGTGGGGCCAGGCAGAATATCCGCTAGAGCCTGCATGAATTTGTTGACCTTCTCTTTATGTTGGGTGCCGCTGGTGTCAATGCGTGGTCTTCCTTCTGTTCTGCTTCTGTAGATTCTCTTGGGCTTTATCTTCACCTTGCTGGAGACGAGTGAATGGTCGGTGTCGCAGTCAGCACTATGATAGCTGCGAGTTAGCCGTACATTGCGGAGATTGCTGCGTTTAGTGAGCTCCAGGTCGAGTTGGTGCCATTTCTTTGATCTGGGTGCCTCCATGACACCTTGTGTTGAGGTTTCGTGTCAAAGAAGGTGTTGGTCACGCACAGATTATGGTGGCTGCAGAATTCCAAGAGACGTTGTCCATTGTCATTGATCTTCCCAACGCCAAACTGTCCTAGACATGAAGGCCAAGATTTGTGGTCGGAGCCAATCCTGGCATTGAAATCGCCCAAGATAAAAAGATGTTGTTTCTCTGGTGTTTCACTGACTTCTTTGCTAAGGTCGTCATAGAACTTGTCTTTAGATTCTGATGCTGCAGTTAGTGTTGGGGCTTAAACGCTTATAATACTAACTAGGCCTGCCTCTGTCTGGAGTTGGAGCTTCAGTATTCTTTCAGTGCCATCACTTGGTGGTGATTATTTACTAATTGACTGGGGGCTGCCCAGCTTAGGCGGGCGGTAGCTGTCTAGTGAGATACGATGATCTCTCCCACCGCCAGAAGTAGCCTCTGGCGCCGTGCTCTATGCCAATCGAGCATTAAGACTTATAACCGGCAAATGCTGCTTCCCGTGTTGTGTCTCCGCTTTACGCGGTGCTGAAGTGACCTCTTCAGGGTACAAGCCTGGGCAATGGAAATCGGAGAACCAGCTGTTGCCCAGTAGCAAGTTCCCCCTCTCCACGTCGCCGATGTTGACAAAGGGAAAAGCAGTAGCCAATGCAACTTGGAATCGGTGCCGTCGCAGGAGTTGCCAGAATCATGTTGTTTACAACATGGAACTGCCTTAGGGACTCCATCTCCGGATTTGTCCTCAGGGTTTACTCCCTAAGCCTTTCCCAAATGGGTAAACCCGCAAGGCAGCGGAGGTTTGAGATTTAGAGTTCCCTGTCTTAGAAGAGATACCAACCAAGGCTGACGACCCTCCTCTGCCCGGGAATCAATAAGGAGGGATGTCTACCATTCTTCCTTCCTGGCAGTGACCATACTGATCGGATGACCGTAGCCATTGTCTCTACTGGGAGATCCTCTGCCCACCGTCACAGACTTGAAACCATAACCAACAACTATCTGTCGGCTGCTCCCAAGTCCAATCCACCACCTGGTCACATGGCTTCACGTTACCCTGCTGGCGGAGGGGGAGCTAAACGGGTACTCCACCTTGCCTAAGAGTGTCCCGTAGGCTAGCGGAGGGAAGGAGGCACCTTACTTCTCCTTTGATAGGGGTACCCCTACCCCGCTACCCTAAACATTGTATATATTGCTTTAACAAGTACATTTTATTCATTTTTAGCAGTAAAAGTATTTCAAACTTTAGGATGTCTAATTACTGTGTTCACTGTGAATAGGTGGTGTCATTATGTTGAACATTTAACAATTAATGGATGACAATAGCCCAGCTTCCATACAACTACAATCGGAGGTGTTGCATCTTTGTCTACAAGATGGGAAAGAGTCTGCATGCCACCTGCCTTATTCGCTTCGGCCAACGCGGAAACAAGCATTCGAAACTTCTGTTCCACAAAACACAGATAACAGTTGGCGGTTCAAATCGAGCAATCTACACTCTGAAATCCAGAGTTATCAAAAGATGGAACGTGATATCTACAAAAGTGCAGAGACGCACTTAGACCATTACGACAACAAGCGATGCGAAATGGTAAATGGTTACGTTGTGAAGAGAAACCACGCACACAGGGAAGAATTAGGAAAAGAATACAGCTAAGAAAGCTCATCCGAAGATAAGAAAATTAAACGTGGAATGCAAGAAGTTGATTATAAAATGTAAGTTAATGAAAATTGTAAAGGTTTTCTTTACGTAATCTGAAAACTATTTTTGAGATTATAATATCTGACTGTAATATTAATTGTTTTAATTTTAAAAAGACAGCGGATAAGTTTGTAAGTTAGTTAATAATATTGTACCTAGTATATAATTTATTCCTTTTTTTGGGGGGGCCCATAAGGGAAGCAAAGAATAGCAACACTGTAGCCTACCATGCATGTCGTAAGAGGCGACTAAGGAGGCTTGATGGTTCCGTCGCCCTGCTACTGAGTGAGTGCGTGGTGGTGCGACACTGTGAGCTGTGGGTTTCATGTGAAGTGCTTTTGAATCTGTCCGAGGTTGTTTGGAACGTGACTGCATGTTCGGAGTGATGGCAGATGGCTATGTCCCAGAGTTGACTGGTTTTTGCCTTATGCAGAAATGCGTGGCTGCTGGGCTTCTGGTTGACTGCCACTGCCATCGACGATGAACTGTATTTCGTAGACTGTGTGGGTGAACATCTAGGAAACATCCAGATGGGAAAATGGCTGCAGATTCCATCAGAAATGAACTGGGTGTTTTGTGGGGGACTATTGTGTTGACATTCTGGCGGCGGCATTATGCACATTGCATCTGTGCGGGCTGTTGTTTGTCGAGACTCCTGTCTTTTCCACTTTTCACATTGGGCGGTGGGGAGCGTTTTGTATGATATTCACTGGCACAGGGACGGAGCATAATGGGGATGACCCGTTGCTGTGAAGTTGGAACTGCGACTAACTAACTAACTAACTAACTATTCCTTTTTTTAATTATAGTAGTCTCCCTTGTAACAATTTTAGATTGTTATGTCCCCTACTTAATACTTATCTATGTTTTTCTTTTAGATATCTAGTAATTACGCAAAATGCTTGAACATAATTATTCAAAGTGGAAGATCAATTAAGGCATTACTATCATATTATTATGATATTTTAAATATTATCTAAGCAACTAGGGGAAAGCATGCACAGTTAAATCATCAAATCAGTCAGAAAGCCACCAATACCATCAAAAAGAGAATTTCCATATTATGGACAGACCAGAACAAATCATTCTTCTGTCCCTCAGAATAGAACACAATAAATTACACAACCATATGTATACAAAATTTAAGATTAGTAAATCAGTCATTGCACATGGATAAGAGTGCTTGTTCTTAAACATCCGGTGTGCTGATGCTGAGATAGCGGCTTCAACCTCCCGGCACCAGTCAGTTGGACTAAAATGTTGACTTTTCGACTTGGACTTGGGGACGTAAACTACAAGTACCTCTGAAGTCAGAGTGCGTTCACCTGATAGTGAGGGACACTGGTAATAAGGAAAGCTAGCCCAATTGTAAAAATCAGTCCAATTGCACTAGAAACAGTAGCTCGTGTATGGATTACGTTTGAGGTTAAAGCGAGCGAAAAAATTTTTCTTAATGCAGACCAAATGAATTGATAATTGATGGTTTAAGAAAATAACAGGCAGGACTGTCATCAATAGCACTGATACAGAATACCACAGACGGAGATCTGTGGAGTAACATGACAACCTATGTCACTGGACAAGGTACCTCTGAAGTCGGAGTGGGTTCGCCTGATAGCGAGGGACACTGTTAATAGGGAAAGCGAAATTCAGTCCAGAACTTCTAAAAGTATCATGTAAGGACTACGCTTGAGTTCAAGGTTAGCGAACGCCAAGACATAAAACTTGACAAGGTACCTGATGATGGTGATGATGATGATGATGATGATGATGATGATGATGATGATGATGATGATGATGATGATGATGATGATGATGATGATGATGATGATGATGATGATGATGATGATGATGATGATGATGTAAACAAGAACATCTGGATTTCATTCTATCGTTTTTTTTCTGTTTATTGGCTATCAAGATAATAACGATGTTCACGATGTGCAGAGGGAATAACAGTCCATGGGAATCTAGACATATTAAGCCCATAAACGGGCACTCTCCCGCTGTTTATGTTTCACCTCGACACAGCAAGGTACAAGAGGCGCACGATGAGATGGGGTAAGATGAGATAGGATGAGATTAGATGAGATGAGATAGGATGAAATCTTCTTCTGCGTTCATCTGGAGTTTTTTTTTCCTTTCCGGGCGTGATTGCGTTATGCCTGTTTACAGCAGAGCTGCGTTCTTGCGCCGTTAGGCCGACACACCCGACTCCTGCGGGCATTTGTTGACTGGCTTAACCTTCCCGGAGATAGGATGAAATCATGTGAGGTGAGATGAGATCAGATGAGTTAGATGAGTAAGATAATTATCATCATCAAGTATTTCAGTCTTTAGTTCCTGAGTCCTCCAGGTCATCCCATTTTATTGTTGTCTATAACAAGCTGAACAACATCTAATAGCAGTGGGCGTGTGGTTTCTGAGGAAAATTAAAGAATATCATGGACAGACAGAAAAACCGATGAGCTAGTCCTGCAAGAAACAAATGAAAACTGTAAAGTGATTAGAGAAATTAGATTCAGATTGTCAACATTCTTTGCACATAGTATAGAAGAAATCAACTAGAGAACTTGTTGACAGCTGGCAAGATTAAGGGTAAAAGAACATGGGAAAAACAGCGAGGTAAATACCTGGATGGTTTGACTTCGTGGCATAATCGAGTCAAAAACACTGAGTTTATCCACGACTCTGGTGATCGTGTGAGATGACGAAACATGACCGCCTATGGTTTTTGGCATGACACGTGATGATGATGTTGGCCAATGTTTTGCTATCTGTAATTCCATGTGTGTCATTATTGGTAGATTTGTGATCATCTGCTTTCATCTTATGTGCTTTGTCTCCTCTTTCCTCTTCTCCTCAATATTGTGTCCTTTAGCACTCTCTTGGATGTTTATTCCTGTCTTAGAGTGTGACCAAGTAATACAAGTCTTCACTTTTGATGACTTTAAGTTTCCTTTGTTCTGTTATACCAGTTATATCTTTTACAAGAGGTTAGCATGGCTGAATGGATAAGAGTGCTTATTCTTAAACATCCGGTGTGCTGATGCTGTGGTAGTCGGTTCAACCCCTACACCGGTCAGCTGGATGAAAATGTTGACTTCTCATCGTTGACTTGGGGACGTAAATTACAACTACCTCTGAAGTCAGAGCGGGTTCACCTGATGCCTGATGGTGAGGACCCTGGTAATAGGGAAAGCTAATCCACACACAAATATCAATCCAGTGCACATGTATGGACTACGCTTGAGTTAGCTATCAAACGCCCACACATCACACACAAAGATCTGTTACCACTGTCCTAGCAGGTAAGCACATTATCCACTATGCCAGCATGACTCCACTGTGGTACAGTACCCCAAACTATAATCCTTAGCAGATTCTGTGCCGAAGAAAAAGTTGGTTTGGACCAAGCAAAAAGTAGGTTTGGACCAAACAAAAAGTAGGTTTGAACCAAACAAACAGTAGGTTTTGGACCAAACACAAATGGATGGTGGAAACTAGGGAACTAAGGGTGTGTGGCAGTTATGACTTTACAGTTGTTAATATGGTAGCAGACATGTTGATGCAAGGACAACATCTCGATGATATATAAGCCCTATGACATATACGGCAAGTCGCTTAAGACGATTAACCATCCCACGGCAATTGATCTATTAGCATGGGAGCTACAGAAGCATGGTGGCAATCAGACATGCCAGTTGGTCCAGTAGCAACAGATTTCATTCCAAATCAAAGACTCATCTATTCGACAATTTTCTAATCCAGCTGGTTCTTGTCATCCTTTGACAACCCCTCATCTCAAATGTTGAGTTGAGTTGAGTTGAGCTGAGTTAAGTTGAGTTGAGCCAAGAACTGACATCACTGCACTCAGGACATTCCCATACGCGCTCTGTGCCCTCGTTCAACAGCTCAGCGAAGAGTCACACTACTAATTATTCCCACCGCTATCTGATTGGTAGATCTCCTGGTCTTCCCCTGCCAATTCCCCTCCCCCTCGCAATCTCATCCCTTCCACATATGGTGTCTCAATCTGTTCCCACGACCACCTCTTCCTTGTCCATAAGTAATCTACCACCAGGAGAGGTGCATTCCCTGCCATCCTATCAGCCTGGTCATTCCCCCACACTCTCGCATGGCCGTGGCAAAAAATCCATTCATCTCAAATTGAAAAAAAAAATAAATCAATAAAGTTTGTCCCGAAGCAGTCTCTCATTATTGTTCTGTGACGTCATAGGGGCATCACATGTTGTCTGGGGACATGACATGTTGTTTGGGGACATCACATGTTGTCTGGGGACGTCACATGTTTTCTGGGGACATCACATGTTTTCAGGGGACATCACATGTTATCTGGGGACGTCACATGTTATCCGGAGACATCACATGTTGTCTGGAGACATCACATTTTATAAGCCTGAACGCACAGGGGAAAATAGGTAGCCAGTCTTCCCCTCAATTTATGAGACAACCAATTCATGCACCCAACCCTCATTTGACTGCACGTATGACATTATCCAGTGCAGCTACCTATCAACCAAGCTAATCTACCCGCTACATCTCAAATGCCTCTATATATCTTTCATCACAATTATTGACTGTGCAAATTATCAGAATCATATGCCACATGTATGTACGAAGAATTCCTTTCTATACACCAAGTATAATAATAATAATAATAATAATAATAATAATAATAATAATAATAATAATTTACATTGGCTATGAAGGAACCCAATACTTTCTATGACAGGAATTAATAGAAGACAGTTCACGACAGCAGAACAGGACAGACAGCCTGGTGTCACCGAGTGCAAGTCAACCGCCACACAGGCGAAGCCCGTGGCCATCGTACCACACTACACCGCACGAGTCTCACGAACTGTGAGAGGCAAGGGACTGACCACACGTACCCGTGTTGGGCAGACGGGTTAAGGACTTCGAGACGAACGGATGGATAGGGCTGTGATAGTGTTTCATGGTCGTTGTGTGATGACTGTAGTGAGTGATAGCCTGACTGAGTTGTGCTTGAGTTGAGACAGCTATTTGTGCTAATCTATTATATGATGTATGATGCATGTATATTCCGATATGATGATGCATGAGTTGCGATTTGTTACGAGCGCAACTTCCATGTAATTGACCCATGTAAATAGTTTACGTAAATAAAAGGGTTTACTTCACGTTGCCGTGAGTGAAAGTGTGGTCATTGCGTGAGTGTAATTGTTTCGACCCTGTTTTGGAAAGCGAGCCTGAATTAATGTAAATAAGACCTTGATACAAATCAAAATCAAATCAAATCAACTTTATTAGGGTCACAAATTGGGCGCGCAGGCCCGTCTTACATTCGGCCTTTCCAATCACTCGTCTTTCGTTCATCAAGAGCATTATACATTTACATAGGAAGAAAAATAAACATTGTGAAATGAATGTTGTAAACATAAACAAGGCTAATTACCATGTTATGAAGCCCATCTCCCACCTATCCATACATCACCCCACCCACAAAACACCCCCACCTACCCACACACACGCGCACCAAGGGACACATACACACCCCCACCTACCGACACACACGCACACCAAGGGACAAATAAATACCCCACCAACCGACCCATCCCCCTCCCGCACATCCCCCACCCACACACACTGCCCTCACCTGATCCCCCAACCAAAACACATTCGCCACCCACAAACATTCCCCCACCAACCCACACATACCACGCCCATCCACATACACATCCTACCCCACACATCCTCTACCCACCCACACCTCAAACCACCCATCCTGCAGCCACATCTCCATCGACAACATATTCCCCACCCACACACACAATCCCCCACCAACCCACACATCGCACATCCACTCACACATCCCCAAACCATAATCACACATCCCCACCAACTGACATGTCCCTACCCCCCCCCCCCACCCACACACACATCTCCCTAACCACCCATACATCCCCAATCCACTCACACACACCCCACCACCCACACATACAACTTCCACCCACCCACGCCTTAACCTAATCCCCCACCACACAATCCCCCACCCGCACATCACATACACCCCCTACCACGCACTATTCCCAACCCACGCACCACACACACACATATCCCTCACCAACACATCCCCACTTACACACCACACACATATCCCCCACCCAGATACCACACAATATTCCCACCCACACCCACACAGATACCCTTACCCATCCACCCCACATACCCCTACTCACACACCACAAAAATCCCCCACCCACACACACATACCTCACCCACACAATATCACCAACCAACACACCACACACCTCTCCCCACCCACACACGCATTCCCTACCCGTCCACATACATCCTCCACTACGCACCCACACACCCCCACCCACCCAATCCTAACCAAACATCTCTCAATCACAATACCCCTACCCCCACACACATCCTCCACCCACTCACACATCCCACCACGACACATACAACCCCCTCACCCACCTACACATCCCTAAGCCACTCACACACCCCCACCCACATACACACATCTCCCACCCACACTCCCCCACATACTTCCCCCAACCACCACAATCCCCTGCTCACCCATACATATACCCCACCCATGCGCACATTCCCCGCACCCATCACACACATCCCCCACACCACACACTATCCTCCACCCATACCACCACAAACATACCCTCCACCCACACATCATTCACACATCCCCCACCAACACACCGCACACATATCTCAAACCCACACACCATACACTTCTCCCCACCCGCCCTTCCATCCCAAATCCACCCAACACAATCCCCTACCCATACATGGACAATTAGCACAAATAATGAGCAATGTTGCAATCGGAATGTGGTGGTGGAGATTAAAAGACATGAGCTTGACTGGGAAAAAAAAGACATATGAAAGAAATAAACCAACACAGAAAACTACCCAGAACAATACAAACAACAAGACTGGGCCTTAACTTGTCGCAGAGTTAGTTAGTTACAGGTCCTTTACAGGATGTCGCAGTCAACCATAACATTGTTTGGCTGTTTGTAATTTCTAGGCAAATTTATGTTCAGTGTTTACCATTGCTTTCTGAACGACTGGCACTCATACCATTGTATGAAAAGTAGTGCCCGCCGGTCTGCTTCCAAATCACCCGCAGCTGTGTTTCGAATGTGGTATGCGGGATTGCAATTTGCATTCATCACACCTTCGCCACGACGTCGGCTTGTGGAGGAGTATGTGGCATGGGAGCCAGCAGCAGAAGACAAACTTCACTGGCCAAGCATAAACAGATTAAACTGTTAGTTGCGTATCCTTTACAGGATGTCTCAGTCAACCCCAGCATTTTTTTTTTTCTGTTTGTGATTTCTTGGCAAGTTTACGTTCAGTAGTTTGCCATTGCTTTCTTAATGACCGGCACAAATACCATTTTATGAAAAACCCAACGCAAGGCGGTCTACTGCCAACTCGCCCGCAGCTGTGTTTCGAACGCGGGTATGCGGGATTAAGAACTGCGTCCATAACCCCTTCACCACTGAGCCGGCATACACAGACAGCTTCAATATCTGAACAATGGCGGAGCAGCTTGAAGACGTCAGTAAACACAGGTCCCTTGTACATGTCCCAACAAAGGTCCCTTGGACATGTCCTAACAAAGATCCCTTGTACATGTCCCAACAAAGATCCCTTGTACATGTCCCAACAAAAGTCAGTTGTACATGTCCCAACAAAGATCCCTTGTACATGTCCCAACAAAGATCCCTTGTACATGTCCCAACAAAAGTCAGTTGTACACGTCCCAACAAAGATCCCTTGTACATGTCCCAACAAAGATCCCTTGTACATGTCCCAACAAATGTCAGTTGTACATGTCCCAAAAAAGGTCCCTTGTACATGTCCCAACAAAGGTCCCTTGTACATGTCCCAACAAAGGTCCCTTGTACATGTCCCAACAAAAGTCAGTTGTACATGTCCCAACAAAGGTCCCTTGTACATGTCCCAACAAAGGTCCCTTGTACATGTCCCAACAAAAGTCAGTTGTACATGTCCCAACAAAGGTCCCTTGTACATGTCCCAACAAAGGTCCATTGTACATGTCCCAACAAAGGTCCCTTGTACATGTCCCAACAAAAGTCAGTTGTACATGTCCCAACAAAGGTCCCTTGTACATGTCCCAACAAAGGTCCCTTGTACATGTCCCAACAAAGGTCTCTTGTACATGTCCCAACAAAAGTCAGTTGTACATGTCCCAACAAAGATCCCTTGTACATGTCCCAACAAAGGTCCCTTGTACATGTCCCAACAAAGATCCCTTGTACATGTCCCAACACAGTTCACTTGTACATGTCCCAACAAAGGTCCCTTGTACATGTCCCAACAAAGGTCCCTTGTACATGTCCCAACAAAGTTCACTTGTACATGTCCCAACAAAGGTCCCTTGTACATGTCCCAACAAAGGTCCCTTGTACATGTCCCAACACAGGTCCCTTGTACATGTCCTAAGGTGCAGGTTGGGCATTTGGTGCTAGCCCCATATTTGTATAGACCAACCTTCACTGGGTGGCTGATGTGGTCGGTATCACACCCACCGCCTTTACTTCCCAAGACGTTTTATGGCGCCCATGTTAGTCTGGATATTCTGTAAGCCCGGGTCCAATTTAAAAGTTCAAATACATTCCAATGCAGATCAAACCTATATATTTGTTTTTGGCACTCGCTCGATTTGAACTCAAGCGTAGGCCACACACACTACTTAGGACTGAATTTTGCGTGTGAATTAACTTTCCCTATTAACAGTGTCCCTCGCCATCAGCAGAACCCAATCCGACTTCAGAGGTACTTGAAATTTACTTCTCGAAGTCATGGATGACAGGTCGACATTTTAGTCCAGCTGTCCGGTGTAGAGGTTGAAAGACTTACTTCGGCATCAGCACAACGGATGTTTAAGAACACGCGTTCTTACCCATTCGGCCATGTGGACCTGATCAAACCTACGACTGTCAGGTTGTAAGGCGAGTGTCTAGCCACTACGTCACCATGACTTACAAGTTGATGATTATTGGACATGTAAATAAACCAACCGTACCCAAAAATAGACTTTGTTTTCCAATTTTAGACTGAAACATTTCAGAATAGACGTTTGCAACTTTAGCCTGGCTCATTTTATGAAACATTTCACAACAGAAGTTTTCCAACTTTAATTGGCACATCTTATGAAACATTTCAGAACAGAATTTTTCCAACTTTATATTGACTCATTTCATGAAACATTTCAGAACAGACTTTTTCCAACTTTAATCTGAAACATTTCAGAACAGACTTTTTCCATCTTTAGACTCGGATATTTTCTGAAATGTAGCTAGATTAACTTGTTACTTTGTGACCACATGTTTACAGAAATAACCACTGAACTGTTACAATCAGCTTCTTGTTCTTCTACAGTCCCTTTATACCCGATTGGTTCATAAGCATTCAAGCAACTCATGCCCAGCTATTGTTTGCTGTGAGATGAGATGAGCTGAGTCAAGACCTGGCATCTCAGCACTCAGAACAATCTCATATGTAAGCCCGAGATGAACGGATTATTCTGTAAAATATAGGGGTGATTCATTGTTGACGGGTAACAGGTCACTAAATAAGAACTACCCTACGGATGAGAAACATGGACAACCATTAAAAGGACCAGACACATGGACAACCACTAAAAGGATCAGGAACATGGGCAACCATTAAAAGATTCAGAAACAGGGGCAACCACTTAAAGGGTGAGACACATGGACCACCACTAAAAGGATCAGAAACATGGACCACCACTAAAAGGATCAGAAACATGGACAACCATTAAAAGGATCAGAAACATGGACAACCACTAAAAGGATCAGGAACATGGACAGCCATTAAAAGAATCAGAAACATGGACAACCACTAAAAGGATCAGAAACATGGAAACCATTAAAAGAATCAGAAACATGGACCACCACTAAAAGGATCAGAAACATGGACCACCACTAAAAGAATCAGAAACATGGACAAACACTAAAAGGACCAGACACATGGACAACCACTAAAAGGATCAGGAACATGGACAGCCATTAAAAGAATCAGAAACATGGACAACCACTAAAAGGATCAGAAACATGGAAACCATTAAAAGAATCAGAAACATGGACCACCACTAAAAGGATCAGAAACATGGACAACCGCTTAAACAATTACTAGTAAACTTAAACACACAAACTGCAAGCAATATATTGCACGATTTACTGCCTGGCAAATTTTGCTGCATCTTGCCAGGTGCATACTGCAGGTTTGTATATAATCTGAAGTGAATAAATGAATAATGCTTCAGCTGAAACAATTCATAGTCACAGGTATTGTTTGAATGTGGAGCATCTGTTATCCAGACGGTCATTTCAAATTTAACGCAAACTATTTCTGTTTGCATACAACTGGCTGGAACAGCCTAATTGCTAACGCTTCACTATATTTGAGCACAATCGTTTATTGTTCGTCGAATACAATATACGAGATGCTTTTTCTGTGTTCACGATATGGCCATAGTTCATGAGGTGTTGAGAAATGATATGCAACTCTGCAGTGTGCACCTGACGAGATGCAACGTAATATGCCAGGCAGTAAATCGTGCAACATATTGCTTGTAGCTTGTGTGTTTAAATAAACTAAGGGATACATTCATTCATTGGATCTTATGCAGAATAGGACTAAAGTGTGTGTGTGTGTGTGTGTGTGTGTGTGTGCGTGCGTGCGTGCGTGCGTGCGTGTGTGCGTGTGTGTGTGTGTGTGTGTGTGTGTGTGTTAATATATTCTGAAACAGTAAAGAACAAATGTATTATTTTTCGATGTAGTCACCACTGCATTCAATATAAGTCCTCCAGCGTCGATAAAGTGCTTGAATTCCTTTACAAAAATCAACTCTGGGGTGACAATTCTATATGCCTGACCAGGTCGTGAACAGTCTGTCACAGAAGTTACGCTGTTTTAAAACGTTCTCCTCCACTCAATACACTTCCTGGACTGACAGATATGCATCACCATACTGGACTTTCATTCAGCGATGAATTTCTATATGTTTCACCCCTTCATTGAACAAAAAATGGATAACAGAAGGTTGTTCCTCTTTGGTGCATGTCAAAAATAGGGCGGCCATCTTTAAACTGTCCTTATGACGTCACCGTGTTCGACTGCACTGTGATATTAGATGCTTAACACTCTTGACATCCTTAATAACAATATTGACAGATTGCAAGACAATCACATGGTTATTGTAATTTCTATCATACTTTTAAGATGTTCATATGAAACCCCCTCGTACTATCACAGAATTACTCATGTGGAGCTTAAGGAGAGAACCAGATTTCAGTGAATCAAGAGGTGTAGAAAAGGTGTTGGTGTTGGATGGGCACCAATGGAAAAAACAACTTGACAATAGGATAACTAGGAAGTCCTTTCTCCGGAAACCCCAGAGCAAATAAACACGAGGGAGATCTAACAACACACGGAGAAGAGAATTCGAGACAGAGATGAATATATGGAGGATGTAGACAGAGCTGCAGGTGATAGCACAAGATGAGGACAGGGCACTTATGGGAATGTTCTGAGTGCTGAGATGTCAGTTCTTGACTCAACTCATAGCAAAAGATAGCTGGGCATGAGTTGGTCGAAAGCTTATGCACCAATCAGGGATAAACATGCTGCTCAGGAAGAAGAAGCTGATTGTAACAGCTCCGTGGTTTTTCCATGTAGTCGCAGAGTAACAAGTTAATGTAACAACATTTCAGAAAATGTCAGAAACATCCATACACACCCAAAGTAAATCAGAATGGCGTCACTAAATGAATTTATTGAAATGGGAATAAAGTGTGGATTCTCAGGGGAACAGTTAGTAGAATGGAGTGAAAAGAAATTAAGAGAACATAACGAAAGAGAAGAGCGAACGTAAGAAAGAGAGTTAAGAAAGGCTGAAATAGACAACAAAAATAAACAGGCTGAAATAGACAGCAAAAATAAACAAGCTGAAATAGACAGCAAAAATAAACAAGCTGAAATAGACAGCAAAAATAAACAGGCAGAATTAGAACTAAAACAAGCAGAACTTAATTCCCAGTCTAGAAAAGACGAGTTATAAAGGATGTTCATTTGAAACCCGTTCCAATGGCTTTATTACAAAAGCATGAAAGAAACATTTACAGGTGTAGTAGAATTTAACAAATCATGCATTTTGAATTAATTATGCACCATGGGTTGGTCAGAAGAAGTCGCCGTAGGTATTCAGGCAGGCATCCCATTGCTTAGGTAGGCGGCGAATACCGTCCGCAAAAAGGATGAACCCTCATTGAACCCAGTGTTTACCGCGTTCATTACGTCTGCATCTGTGTGAAATCGTTGCTCCTTGAGAGCTATTTTTTAGAGGTCCGAACAAAAGAAAATCATATGATGACAAATTAGGACTATAGGTTGGATGTTGCAGAATTTCCCACTTCTTCCTTGCTAATGCTTCCTGCACAATCTTTGCGACATGTGGACAAAGAACATGACAGACCACATAACAGCACTACAACAGACATTCGACAGGATTAGACAACATGGACTGACAATAAAACCATCCAAAGTTGATATAGCCTTTCAAGAAATTTCATTTTTGGGCTATAAGATCTCAAATGGCTTTATATCAACTGACGATAACATCATGTCTAGAATTTTGAAATTGTCGCTTCCGACAACCAAGAAAGAGTTGCGAAGTGTGTTAGGACTTTTGAATTATTATAGACAATTTATTCCTCATTTTGCTGAATTGACCAAATGTTTCACTGATTTACTAACAAACAAACATACTAATGTCATTGTAAATAGCGAATGTTTAAGGCATTTGTGAAAGTACTATCTTATTTTTCCAGTGAACCTATTCTAAAATTACCCGATCTTAGCAGTATTTTCAGGCTAAGGTGCGATGCGAGCTCCGTAGCCATTGGAGGGGTACTGCTTCAAGAGCACGACCAAATATTGTACCCTGTATACTACGTCTCTCGAAAATTGAACACCAGTGAACGAAATTACAGCACGCCGGAACTTGAAGCCCTCGCTCTTGTGTTCTCGGTACGTAAACTTTCAAAATTTCTTTTAGGTAAACACTTCATTATAAAACAGACAATAGTCCGTTGACATTTATCACCAGTGGAACCCAAGTAACCACAGAGTGGCAAGATGGGCCCTTCTTCTGCAGGATTATAGCTTCGAAATCAGACATATAAGAGGCTCACATAACTCACTGGCCGATCTTCTATCTAGATGTCCATACGACTCACCCAATAGCCAGGTAACACCCGAGCACATTGCAGATGGTGTATAAACTCCAAATTAAATGGTGCTCAACACCACAGCCAATTGTGACATCATGTCAGTTACGCTGTGAAGAATGGTGTGATAGGGAAGATTTAATCTCCCATTGTAAATAAATTGTGTACATACTATTATTATTATGTGAATGAATGTGTCGTATAATTGTGAAAGATGTTAAAGAATGCCATTAGTATTGTAAATATGTAATATTATAAGAAATAGACACCACAAGTGTCACAGGACAGTACTACAGGACCCAAAGACTTACCGAGCTTGAACAGCGTCAAGTAATCCTGAGTACATCTACAAAGATGGTCCACAACGTTTTAACAAGTACGAATGATGACCATGACAACCTAATCCGAGAATAAGACGGAAGAAACTATCTAACAGCTGATGACAACATCTGGTTGCTCCGTATATTTAAAGTCCATCTAGAACGGAAGACCTTGATGTGAATGTCAACATAACACATGTGTGCAACAACACAGCTCTACACTTCCGTTATATTTGCATATTAATTTGAAAGTTAGCAGACGATACTAAAATGTTTATAAATTTATGACAATTGTATGAAAATTTAGGTATGAAACATTTCCATATACGAAATTGTATATGTCGAGTTTTGCTAGATGTAATCTCAGCATCGTAGCTTGATTTACTTTTTCACAATAGTGACCTTTTGTGCACTTTTGTCAATAAGTATCAAATTATGACACTAAGAAAGGAAATGTTACTTGTAATTATATTTTGTTGAAAGCATGATAAAATTACTGTCCCTAACTTTTGTTCCATAACCAAGGGACATAACTAAAAATTGTTGGTGATGTGTAAATATGTATTGAAACTACCATGTTTGCCTAATGAGTAACACGTCAATGTGACGTCATGTGTGTATGGAGAAACTTGCCAAAACTGAAGATCTTCATTGGATATTCTATGAGATAAGGGTAGATGTCCAATGTCGGAGTTATCTTATAGGTAGATACTCACAGGCTGACCTGATTATTTGTAATTTTTGTTTTTGGTTGAGAGGTAGGGGCAATTTAGCAGTAACCTACCGGACTGGCTGTGTCTCAGCGAGGTAAAATCCATGGAATTGATTGTACTTGACAAGTATGCTTGATGGGTAGGCATGGAGATTGTATGCATATTGTTTACTATTCACCTGTACATATTAAGAAAAACCAAAGATTTACGTCAGATGAAGTGCAAAGTTCGATTCTGACAAGATAAAGAACAGCTATATAGAGTACATGAAAGGAAAACCTTTCATGAGAAAAGGGGGGGGGGGAGAATGTCAGAGTCTCACCCGGAGTTACAACGCGTTGTCTGTACCAACGCCAGTCAATGCAAGGCTGAACTATGATAAACACTACAGTTATAACGCGGCGTCGTCGACAACGCCAGGCAATCAACACTGAGCGATGCTAAGCAGTCGGGGGTCAGCTGGAACACAGCGTGAACATTGAGGGGGTCACGCAAGCTGACTCGAGCACAACTGACGCGTGTGCTAAAAGGCGAATTAGACTGGGCTTGGGCGCCGTACTGGACAGACGTGTGAATGCGGCCTGAGAGTTTGTGCATGTATTGATAGCTAGCCTGTATGACCGTTGGAGATGAAACGCCTGTGTGTTTGACTTGTAAGTGGAGTGCATTGATGTATTATTATATTGATGTATTGATTGCTGGTGTTTATGATCTATTTGATATTGTGAATTGTGATTGCGCGAAGCCTGTATTGTTTCTGATGTGTGCAGTGCGCGAATAAAGAGTGCGAAGTATATCATCGGGTAGTCGCGTCGCGTTATTTGATAATCATATTTAGTATCACACTTGTCAAGATACGAGCCACATTTCATGCTCTACGCAAGACTCTGACAGGCAAACCGTTGAACGCAAAAATGCCTAGTGACCCCCAGCCACTAGACACATCAGGCCGGTGGCCGGGGCTTACAAAGGACACGCAGCCAGTTTTCCACAAAGCCTTTGTTTCCCTAAGCCAGAGGAGCTATATATCTCTCTTTAACGTTGTTTGTGGGGGAGGAGAATGGTGGATCTGTGATTTAAAATCCCCATGGGGAAGAATTTGCGGCGTAGTACTATCTGCGATCTCCAATGCTCGTTACCACCTAGTGAGAAGTGTTCCAAAGTATTTACAAAATAAGCCACACACAAGGCTCGCGTCGCGAGGAGCACACGTTCTAAGATTTCCACAGCAGGGACTGGTCTGGGACACTCCCGTTCAAACTGCTATACATTTTAAATTTATGCCTTGCATAGAAACCAGCTATTGTCTGTCAAGACGATCGGGTGTCAGTATTATATGATAAACATACAAGATAAACCTGTATATTCATATTCTATATTTTACATTCTACCATACAAGCATACACATATATGTGTGCATGTCCACATTCATACATATTATGGGTATTCAAATGAGTAAATTGATTAGCTGGTTTTATTTCGTTATGTCAATGTGTTTGTGAATATTTGTGTGATTTTATTGTGAAACGCGTGCAGTATTATATGTGAGCTAAAGGTTTTAAAACTGTACTTTGCTGCATTTCTAAAGGACCAAACAAGATACCGATATTCTGCCAGTGCAGTCAACAAACTCGTGTGGTTGTCTTTTGTAGTTTTAGGAATAGTGTTTAAAAATATTGCTTTGTACATATGTTTTCTATTTAGTGAATGTTTCAATGAGTTGTCTTAGTGTGTCTAGTGCGGCTTGGACTGTTGGACATGTGTAATAAATGTGATCTTCCGTTTCCTGTATGTTGTGTCTGCAGAGTTGACATGGTGCTATTTGTTTTCATCTGTGTGCTTGTCGTTCCGAAGTGGGCGTCATACTAAAAATAAATCGGTAAATAATTTCTCTGGCTTAGGGTTTTATGTGTGAATTGTGAAGATTAGTGAAAGTGCATGTGTAGTCCTGTATGTAATGTAGTGTTGCTGGAAAGCAGTCTCTATGTGTGGTGTTTCTGTCTGCATGTTTCCTTGTGTGTCTGATATTTTGCTTATTTGTCTGTTACGTTGTACGTTCTGTTCTATTGCTAAATATTGTCTCGTAGGTGTCTCTTGTGTGATTGTGTTGAGTTTTGTTCTGAGAAGAGCACCCATATATCTATGTTGTTGGTGTTCTTCTAGTTGTGCTTCTAGTGTGTGTAAGTGAAGTGCATCTTTGTCTGTTTTGTTAGTCACATGGCTGTCTGTATGATATGCTCCTGTCTTAGTCTGTCTTTGTGTATTATGGTTGCTAGATGTTGTGTTCTGCTTCGTATGGTGTTTTTCAATAAGTCCCAGTATTGTGTGATGTTCTCAGTTGGTATATTGTCTGTGTACGTGTTTATGAACTGCGTCATGTAATTTTACATATTCTGAATGTTTCAATATTGAGTTATTGAGCTTCCAGTGTGGTGACCTTTTGTATGGCTGCGTGTTTGTGCTGTTTGTGCTGATGTGTACTAGTATACCTTTGTGGTCTGTGTAATCTAATGTTTCCCGTAAGTGTTTGGTTTGTATGATGTGGTGTGTTGCGGGCGTGTAAATCCTGTCTAATCTAGATTATCTGTTGTGTGTTTTGTTTGTGTATGTCGTTTCTCTACTGTCGGGGTGTGTATGCCTGAATGCGTCTGTGAGGTTGTGTGTATCTATGATATTTCGTAGTGTGTCTAGGTGATGTAAGCTGTCCCTGCCGGCTCTCCTCAGCAGTGTTCTCTCCTCCCCTCCCGCCACGTCTAAATCGTCAAGAACACAATTGTAATCTCCGGAAATAACTATATTTTGTCCCCTGTATGTCTGTGTCAACAAGTCGTCTAACTGTTCGTAAAATAGAGGTTGATAATTGTAATTAGGTGGTGCGTGTATGTTCACAATGGCAAATGAGTGTGTGTCGTTTTTAACTTGAACTGTGGACATTCTACCATGTGGGTCTGTGTGTGTTCTAAAAATAGTCCACATGTCGGAAGATTGCAGAATGGCTGCCCCTGACCCTGTGTTGTGTTTCGCTAAACTCAAACACGAATTTCTTAATCCTAACCGTGTTACTAGTGTAACAGAAGTAGAGTATTTAGTACCTAGTGGGAAAAGGCTACGGCACGATTGAGCATCGGAGGAGAATGGGAAGAGAGATGCTCAAGTCGTGACGTAGTTGGTTGTCAGGGGGCAGTCAAGATCAGGGTCTGGACTTGGAAGGACGCCATCTTAATAGAACTGGTCACCATCAAGAAAATAAACCCTATTGATATGAAACCAAGTCTTTGTTAGTCCTTTACACTGTTACAGGACTAATTTTGGAGCCTTAGACACAGAATTCGAACCTGGTATAACGCGGAGTCTCAAAGTGCGGTCTACAGAGTAACAACGCAAAGTCTCAAAATGCCGTCTACTATATAACATCGCGGAGGTTAAAAACTATGAAGGTCCTTGGTCCGCTTGTGTCGATCGCCAGAAACAGAATTGCGGCACGCTTTTGAACAAGCATTGAACGTAACAAAGCGCAGTTGGAAAGATGGCCAATAACTTATCTGTGAGTACAGCAACCAAAAGCCCGGCCAGGGGTGGTTGTCTGTAAGTCTTTTTCAAGACTTGATGTAAAAAGTTAATTGGCGTCAGGAGAAGAGTGAAACCCAACTTGCCATAACGGGTTGCAGCGCCTGCGATTGTCATCAAACCGGCGAGCATCAACTGTAAACATCATCCTAACGACTCCTCTTGTCCATTACTCTGGCGAGCGTGTCAGGAGTGTGCTGAAGTTCAAGTCAGTAAATCGATATCTCGAGCGAGCAGGAGTGTGCTGAAGTTCAAGTCAGTAAATCGATATCTCGAGCGAGCAGGAGTGTGCTGAAGTTCAAGTCAGTAAATCGATATCTCGAGCGAGCAGGAGTGTGCTGAAAGTCGGCCCAGTTTGATAATGTCTTGAGCGAGCAAGAATTTGGCTGAAGGGCAATCCAGCAATCCAGTCTGATCGTTGTTTCAGGTGAGCTATTCACAAGAACTTTTCAATAAGAAAATCAAGTTCAGCCTCAATGTTAATAGGTTTTGTTCTGAGCGCTAACAACTAGAAAAAAGAACGTTGGTAAAAGACAATCAAAACAGCAAATAAATACCTCATTACTTCAGGGGTTGACGAATCAGACTATCTCAGGGCTCTACTACAAATGAGAGCCGCTCGCTAATCCTTTTGGACTCTGTTGCATGTGAGTCGTTTTCAAGACGTCGATTTGATGTACTCCATCTCAGAAGGGACCCAACCAAGGGTTGAAGAACTGTACTGAGGCATCCCAAGAAGAGAAACGACCTTAGAAGAAGGAACGAACTACCTGAAGTGCGCGATTGGTTTCAACTAATACAGCGGGGAATTTAACCTGACGGCGAACTTAGGAGAATACGTCTTGCTTGGACCGGGAAACAAGAGTAGGGTAATTTGTAAACCTATTAACTGATTGAACTGTTCTTACGGTATAAGTGATTTGTGTTTCTTAAATTAGTAAATTACAAAAGTGAAGCTGTTTGTTTGGTCTGTATAATAATATTTCAGAATGGCGGAACAAGACACCTTAGCACAAGTTTTGACGGGGGTAGGAACAGCGGTGGGTAGACTTAATACGATAATAAAACAACAGGGAATGGCAACAGAAATTGTCAAGTTTAGTGGACAGGCCAGAGAGTTTAAGAAATGGATCACTTCCATAGAAAAATATGCGTATTTGGTCTCAGCAACAGATGAAGAGAGAATGAGACTTGCGTATCAGACGGCAACAGAACCGGTTTCGGATCATATAAGAAGAAAGTTAGAGGCTAGAGTAGATGAGACATGGGAACAATTCAAGGAAGACCTAGCAAGGAAGTATGCGGAAATAACGGATCCACAACATGCATTTTCGGTGTTGAGACAGGCTAAACAAAATAACGGAGAGACGGTACAATTGTTCAGCGATAGGTTGATTAACCTGGCTGAAGAGGCATTCTTAGGACAGAATGTACGAGGAGAAGAGGTGGAGAGGATGTTAGTCGGAATTTTTGTAGATGGCATAAAATCCGATGGTTTGAAATTTAAGTTGATGAGGGAAAACCCTGAGAGGTTATCACAAGCGGTAGATATCGCGGTACAAGAAGAAAATTTGAGACGTAGATTTAGATTGAGAACAGGACGAGAAGTAGGAACTAGTCGAGAAGACAGAGTTGAGGAGTCTATGGAAATAGGACAAACAAGATTCGGATGGAATAGGAGAGGAGGTATACAGACGTTGCAAGGTAGAAATAGAAATGATTATGATGAAAGAAGAAATATGAGATACCCTACAAGGGAGACAGTAGGCAACACAAATAACACAAATATTGTCTGTTGGGTTTGTGGTCAACGAGGACATGGGTATCGTGTTTGTGGAAATAGGCGTGTCCAATCAAACATACAAAGTAGAAATGGCAGTAGCAGGTTGAGTGGGAATGTTGAAGATAGACACAGGAATTTTACAGGTACAAGAACGCAGGAAAACCGGCGCCCTACCTATTAAATGGGACCTATGGTAGGAAGGGAAATAATAAGGTCCCAAGGTTTAAAGAATATGTTAATAACAGGTATAGTAGGACGAACAGAGAATATTTTCAACTAGATGAAGTCAAGCAATTTATAGAAAATAAAACAGATTATAGCTCTTGTATAATAGAAATAGGAAAGTATAGAATTCGTACATTAATTGATTCGGGAGCTCAGGTTAGTGTAGTAAAAGAAAGTTTTCTATACAAAATAGTGAGAAATTGTAGAGTATTTAAGAGTCATAATAATTTACACTCTGTTACTGGACAGAATTTACAAGTAATTGGACAAACAATGATAAATTTTAAGTTAGGAGGGATCAACATAAGACATCTTTTTCATGTAGTGAAGGATTTAAATAGAAACATGTTGATAGGAAGAGATTTTTTAATAAAAAATGGAGTAAGACTTTTCTATGATTTACATAAATTAAAATTCAAGGACGTCTATGTAGATATGGAGGAAGACATGCATATATCAGCACTAGTTAGAGTTAAAATGTCCACGACGTTAAAACCACAGTCGGTTAATTTGATACAAGCAAAGCTGAAGAGAAACCCATATTATGTGGCAGGAAAAACAATCAGAATCACTGAGTTGCAAGAAGAAGTAATTGGTGAGCCTGGTTTGGAAGTTCCAGATGGAATAATAGCGTTGGATAAACACTTAACCTTTCCAGTGATGGTTATCAACAACACAGGTAGAGAAATCAAATTATACAGAGGATGTGTGATAGCCAAACTAGATCATAACATTAGTGACATATTGACAACGGATAGAGCAGAAATGTCGGGATCAAGTTATTCAGAAACTTCTAGTGAAAGAGTTAATAACAGACGCGGACGCGGAAGAAGAGGGAACGTCAGAATGGATGAATTGATCCATCCATCCAGAAGAAATACAGCCCAAATACATTCACTAGACAAAATGAACAAGGGAACAAGAATTGTTGTCACAGTTAAAAGCTCCGCCAGAAAATAAGGAAGTGTTAGAACAACTTATAAAGCAAAATCAGGATGTATTTGCAATTAATGATTTAGAATTGGGAAAGACACAAACAGTTACAATGGAAATAGACACGGGAGACCATCCACCAATTAGTTTAAAACCATATAGAACTCCATTAAGAAATAGAGAAATCGTGGAAAAGGCAATAGAAGAGATGTTGAAAGCAGGAATAATAACAAGGTCGAAGTCAGAATGGTCATCTCCGGTCGTCATCGTGGCCAAACCTGATGGTTCGAGTCGCTTCTGCTGCGACTACAGGGCGTTGAACAAAATCACCAAGAATGTAGCGTACCCACTGCCGGTAATTGATGATATTTTGGGGCTGCTTAATGGCTCTACATATTTCACGACGCTGGACGCAAGGTCAGGATTCTGGTGTATTCCGATGTCGAAGGACGCGCAAAAGAAGAGTGCTTTTTGTACTCATATGGGTTCTTACGAATTCTTACGTATGCCATTCGGGGTTCGAACGGCGCCGTCTCACTATATGCTCTTAATAAATGAAGTATTAGAAGGCATGCAAAAGTTTGCACTAGCATATATAGACGACATACTCATATTTACAGCAGGAGATATAGAGGATCATTTAAAACATATTAGACTAGTGTTTGACAGGTTAAGAAGGCATGATGTTAAATTGAAGCTTAGTAAATGCCAGTTTTTAAAGACAGAAACAAAATATTTGGGGTATATTATAAATAGAGAAGGTATTAAACCAGACCAGGACAAGATAAAGGTTATTAAAGAGTTACCTCCTCCAACTAATGTTAAGGAAGTGCGTGCGTTTATAGGAACTTGTGCGTATTATAGGCGGTTTGTCCCAGCGTTTTCAAAGATAGCAGAACCTATTACAAATTTAACAGGCAAATACGCTAGATTTAAGTGGGATGATGAGTGTCAAAAAGCGTTCGAGTATTTAAAAAACAGCTTAACACTGGTACCACTATTGACGCATCCAGACTTAAACAAACAGTTAATACTGTACACAGATGCTTCGGACAATGCAATAGGAGCATGTTTGGTTCAACCATATGAAGGAAAAGAGTCTGGAATACCAGGGGTTAAAAATGAAAGGCCAATTTACTTCTTATCTCATAAACTTAGCAAATCTCAACGCAAATGGACGACTATTGAAAAAGAGGCATATGCTATTCATTATGCTCTTCAGAAATTAAATTACTACTTACATAACGCAAATTTTGTTATTAGAACTGACCATATGCCTTTAAAGTCTTTTTAGAAGCTCCAGTGCAGAACAGGAAAATACAGACGTGGGCATTGAATCTACAGGGATACAACACGAAAATTGAGTACATTCCAGGTAGGATTAACACATGCGCTGATTTATTGTCTAGAATCCCGTACCCACAGTCATCAGGAGACACAGAAGATGAAGCTGAACCAGAGATAGACGACCGAAACTGGCAAGTAAATATTTTAGATTCTGCCATAATAAATAGAGAAGAATTTGAGAGTTTACCATCGGATCAAGAGTCTGAACATAGAGCAGAAGACCCACATATAGCACAATTTAATATGAAAGAAGAACAAGAGTTGGATCCAAAAGTCTTACAAATAAAACAAAAATTGAGAGAAACGGAGGAGAACAAATATAAGAAGAATTATTTGGTTTTACAAGAGGATGGACAGTTATACTATATGTGTGAAAGGAACGAACAGCTAAGGAAATATATTCCAAAACATTTGGAAAATGAAGTTTTAAAAGCATATCACAATGAGAATGGACATCTCGGTCGTGACAAGTTGGTGAAAGCACTTACGAGCAAATATTATTGGCCAAATTTGTTTAAATCTGCTTGCAAATATGTAGATACGTATGAAAAATGCAGGTTAAGGAATATGAAAACAATTAAGTGTCCCTTACAAGATACAGATATTCCTCAGTTCCCAATGCAAAAGATTAGTTTAGATATATCAGGTCCACACCCTAGAACATTGTCAGGAAACGTGTATTTAATTCATATAGTAGACGTCTACAGTCTTTGCCCGGAAATTTATGCAATTCCAGATAAGAGCGCAGATACAGTCATTAATATTTTTTTACAATAGTTCGTACCAAGATTTAGTTGCCCACAAACTATACTTACGGATAATGGTAGAGAGTTTGTAAATAAAAAATTCGAAAAGTTATTAAAAGACTTGAATATAAAACATATAAAGACCTCATATTATAGACCTTCTTCAAATGCTAGAAACGAACGTCAACATAGGACGTTATACGACGTGATAGCAAAGATTGTTGATGAACATGAAAAAGATTGGGATCTATTCTTAGGACCTGCCCTTAGCGCTATTCGTACAAATCAAAATGAGAGCACGGGGTTTTCACCATTCTATTTAATACACGGGAGAGAACCAATACTACCTATAGATAATCTATTAAAACAAAGACGGAAGTATATGGGGGAAGAATTTCAAGAGACCATAATACAGGAAATGCATAAAGCACACGTAAGATTAAAGAATAATATAATTAAAGCTAGGGAAAGACAGAAAAAGTACAAAAATGTAAATACAAAATTACAGGAGTTTAAAGTAGGGGATAGAGTTTATTACAAGAAGCATAGAAGAAACTCTAAGTTTGATGCTCGTTGGATCCCAGGTTATTACGTTTTGGAAAAACTGGGTAATGTATCGTATACTATCAAGAACCAGGTCACAGGACATGTGGCAAGGGCACACGCAGAGCACTTAAGAAGAGATGAGGAGGAGAAGAGAAATGAGAATTATAATAATAATTATTATTCAGACACCGGATACTTAGATGAACAAGTTGTCAGAGGAGCTACAGTAACCCCAAGTTTTAGAAAAGAACCAGCACAAAATCAGTTACTAGCAACTCCAAATTACGAAGATACTCAAGAACAGACGATTCCGAAAACAATAGAAGAAGAAAATGTGAAGGAAAGTTATTATGATAGTATGGAAGAAGAAATAGGTGCTCCATTTAAGAATACTAGGCAAGCAACGAAAAGAAGAATGGATAAACAAAGATATAGAGAAGTGAAAAGACAGAGGAGAATTAGAGATTATTCAACAAGCGGTGAAGATATGCCTCTACTAGAAAGGTCCTTAAGAAATGATGATAGACAAATTAGATGGGATGTTGAACAGAAGAGATTAGCGGCTGCTAACGACAGACATACAGAAGAAGAAGAAGAAATGGATGAAAAATCAGAATCAAGTAGTAGTATGGAAGAAACTAATAAGTTGTACGAGGAAGAGGATATTGATGTAGAGTTAGCACTTATTCAAAGAAACTTGGAGTTATTGAAGAAGTGGAAACGTAGGAGGTAGATAGATAGAGAATACTGCAGATAGCAAGTTGTAAGTTTTAGGATTTGGAAGTGAAAGTGATGCTTGAAGAAGTATGTGAAACGCTGGAAATAGAAAAGGATTAGATGGATACTTTTTATAAGTGGTCTTGAGGAGTAGTTAAGCAGTGACATATCTAATATAGAGGTAGGTTTGAGAGAGGCATATATATATAGTTTTTTTTTTCTCTCTGTGGTGGAATTGCTGGTTGATTTTAGGCTTCAACTTCGTGACTTTTTGTAGATTGGACAAATTGAGTATTGGTACAGTAGCTGGATGTACTCTGTAGCAAATAGTTTTTATTGGTGCTAGAAATGCCGTGTTTAACGGTAATGATTAAGAAGTTATAGTGATGATTGGTCCAAGGGAAATAATTGGCAGGCCGGGCCACAAGTTAATTGATAAGTAGATGAGGGCTGCTACATTGAGTTGACATTGGAATAGTCGCCACATTACGAATAGATAAAAGGAGTCAACCTGTAGTTTACAGTGCTTACTTAAGATGATATTCCGGAGGTTATGATGTGTTAGAAGTTAAGATAGAAAAAGATAGAAAGTTATGAGGGGAGAGAATAAATGGTACGGTCAGTGTTGATTATTGATTCTTTGTGTAGAGAGTGTTCTAAGTTAAGAAATTAGTCTGTAGTTAACAGATATACATACGTGACAGTGAAGTGTTTGGTTTTCTCGGTCATAGAAATACTGGAATGACTTGTATAAATAGATATGTGTTACGTTACTTAGTATGAGAGGCCAATGTTGGTGGGCCACTGTACGTAGTAATTTTAAGAGAGTTTTTTTTTGAAAATCGTGTGTTATTCACTCTGAGTTTTATGAGTCATGAGTCATATATAATATGTTTTTTTTGCTTGAGTTGGTACTGTAAAATGATGGTTATTATTTGATTGTTTTATTGAGCCTAAGTTTCAATGCCTCATATATAATAAGTTTTTTTTTCTTGATTTGGTCTTGTAAAATGATTGTTGTTGTTTGATTAATTGATTTAGAATAGGATGATTGTGTTCCTAGTATTTGGAGTAAAAACTATTGGTCCGTAAAAGTGTCCAATAGTGATAGGTGTAGCGAAACGCCAGTGGCCCATGTCCTTATGTATTCTGTTATTCTTGGTAAACAGGGGGAAACGGCTTTCGGAAGCTCTCAGTTCTTTATTTGCTCAAATATCCATGAAAGATAGTTCTTTGGGTTATCTTCATGCCACAAATCTTACATGGAGTGAGTAGATATATGTCTCTCGTTTCGGGTAAACCCGAGGGAACGCCTTGCGCCAAATGTGCACTGGTGCGGCTGCGAAGAATTAATGGCGGGGCCAACAAGTACCGTTTGCAAGTTGCAACTTGTCAAAGTTAATTAAAGATAACGACAGAGGTGCAACATCCTACTGGTGGTGGAGAAAGGGTCCTCTGCTATGGAAAGTGACTATGTCTTCTAACGGACATTATCACCAGTGCTTCTAGGCTAACGCCAATATGTCCGACAAGGCCAACTCAGGGTTTGGTGTGTTTAACTCTGAGACAGAGACAAGGTCCAGGTCGTGAGGCAAGAACATTTTGCATGACTGGTGCATTGCCGGTTTTTTTTTCAACAACATACGCCTGAGAGCAGTTGTTGTCTGGAGGGAGCCTAAGAGTGATTTTCTTGCATACTCAGTTTATACCAGACATTAAAAGGCACCCATCCATTATCCCTCCACGAACACCTCACCGTATCTGCAACCGTAAAGCTTTTCATAGGTCAGTGAAGACCTGGTGCCGAATTAATTCATGTGGCAATGAACAGAAGTCCTCAACACACCAGTCGCTTGGATTCTACAAAAGCCTGTGGAATCTACAACCAGTTGCTGGAGAAGGAAGGAGATTCTGACATCTTTGGTGAGATATATCTGGACAGATCAGACAGTATCTGAAGCTGGATCTTTGACTGTGGTGACTGGAGGCTCTGTGTCAAAACTTTACCAGTGTAGTGTCTGTGTAGATCTATCTGTTTATCTGCCTTTATGTGTTCCTGTGCTGTTCTTGATTAGGTTAATAAAATTACTTCCAAGTTGTTCTTACGACTGCCATGTTATTTATGTGTCAGCCAGAAGAACACTGCAGGAAATAGGTCCCTAGGTCGAAAGGAAGCGTGACAGTGAGTCCAGGGAAAACGGAGGAGGGTTGGCAGGTAAAGCCCTATCCCAGCCAGGGCTATAGAAGATTAATGAAAGATTGTGACCGGGCTATTTGGGACCCTCCACATAGCTTGTTACAATTTCTGGGGGCCCGTCCGGGATATTTGAAATCCTGGTGGAGTTCTGGCTGATTTAGTGATAGGGGACAGATATCCTTGTTTTCTATCAATAGGTTCTGCCTACCGTGCCTGGCTATTGTCTATACTCTTCCTGACACAGACTGACCGACATACGACGTGTTGTGGTCGTGTAATGTAACTTGTTGGGGAATTGTGAGAAAAATTTTATTGGACAATTACCTCGTCCCTTGCCCTCTGAGTTTAAGATGGCATCAGCTGGGTTTAATGTCGCTGACGTACAGGCTACAGGGCGTGAAATGGGTTATGATGGAGCGGAGTTACAGAAATATGTGCAGGAGGTGGAAAGAGACTACAGACAGGCTGTGCGCGAAGCCAAGAGGATTGAGGCGGAGGCTGAGGTTAGGAAGATGGAGGCCGAGCAGGCAGTCAGAGACCATGAGTTCCGTATGAGAGAGCTGGAGCTGAAAGCTCAAACTGCCAAGGAAAGAGACGGTGCAGTGGGAGACACAGTTCTCCCTGACTCAACAACTTCTGGTGGCGGTCCATACCAGGCAATGAAGTTCCCATTGCTCCCGTTCGATGAACACAAAGATAAGATCGACCAGTATCTTCACAGATTTCGGTCGATGGCTTTGGCTATGGGATTGGAACGAGGGAAATGGAACTTGAAACTCTCACAGGGCCTGAGGGGGACCGCGTACGGGGTCTATTCTAGGTTGCCACCTGGTATGGAGAATGACTATGAAGCTCTGGAGAAAGCACTATTGAAAAGGTTCCAGATGACAGCTCATACTTATCGACAACAGTTCAGAAAGTCGAAGAGAGAGCCAGGAGAGATGTTTGCAGCCTACAGTGTCAGACTGAAGTCTTACCTTTTGAAGTGGATGTCATTAGCTGGATTTGCTAACGACTATGAAAGTTTGGAAGAATTGGTGGTCGTGGACCAAATGAAGAGAATGATGCCTAAGCCATTGCAAACCTTCTTGCTTGAAAATGGGGCAGAAAGGTTAGACCTAGTCAACACGTTGGCGGAAAGGTATGTGCTAGCTCATGGGGATAATGGGGAATTGTCACAACCCAATCCCCGACCACCAGACACATGGTCTGGAAAGAAGAAGAACCCTAAAACAGCTCACACTAAGAAGGAGGATCCTTTCGATAAAGTTCCTAGTAAGAAACCCTCTGGTAAGAGTCCACCTGGATCTCCTAAAAGAAAGTGGAGTGAAAAGTGGTGCGCCTATTGCAAATCTCCCACACACAATACGGTTGATTGCCGGCGTAAACAGAAAGACTCTCACTATGCTGCTTGTCTTGTAGAAACCGGGGAAGGGTCTCACAAGGAGGTAGAAGGGAGGGATCTTGGGAACAAAGATTTAGAAAAACCACCAGTAGTAGAGACGGTACTTGTGAACGGTCAACCAGTTGAGTGTCTCTACGACACCGGTCTGCAGTTTGAGGCTGTAATTTCATCACACTTAGTGAGTCCAGAGCAGCTAACCGGAGAATCTATTGAGATTCAAACGGCGACAAAGAGTGCGGTAGCGATGTCTCTTCCAATTGCGAAGGTGGACATCAAATCAAAATATGTTACCGGCACTATACAGGCAGCCGTTCTGCTAGATCCAATCTTCCCAATGATCTTGGGTTGTCGCTACGTCTTTCTAGGGATTCCAACCGAACCCATGTACGTAGGAGCGATGCAAACCAGATCTCAATCGGAGGATGAGCAGACGCCGGCCTTGATCGTGAATCCCTTGCCTGGGGAGTTTCGAGCTGCTCAAAGCCAGGATGCTACTTTGCAACCTTGCTTCAACCAGTTGCCAAAAAGTTCTGACCCACCAAGACGGGGTCAGTATTATATGAAGAATCGGTTACTGTACCGGAGAGCCGGAGTGGAGGATCGCCAGCATGGACAGCTGGTAGTTCCTAAGGCTTATCGGGAACAGCTTCTTCATATGGGACACACCATTTCTTTCAGTGGACATATGGGTGTCGGGGCAACTCTCCAGCGCATTTCCTGCCATTACTACTGGCCAGGGATGACTGGAGACGTGCGTAGGTACGTCAAGTCGTGCCCAGAGTGCCAGCGTGTGGCACCAAAACACTGGACGGCTCCGGTAGTCCTGGGAGACATGCCTATTATGAACTCTCCTTTCGAGAGAGTGGCCATCGATCTTGTTGGTCCTCTTCCTAGGACTAGGAAGAGGAATAAGTACATTCTCACGATGGTGGATTGCTGTTCCATGTGGGGTGAGGCGATACCTTTGGCCACAATCGACTCTAAGCGAGTGGCTGATGCACTGATGGAGACCTTTACTAGGTTGGGATTTCCCAACCAGATCCTAACGGACAATGGGTCTCAGTTCTGTGGTAAGCTGATGGAAGAAGTCTTTCGTATCTTCCAGACCAACCACATTCATACAAGCCCGTATCACCCTCAGTCTAATGGGCAAGTAGAGACGTTTAATGGTACCTTGATGACCATGCTTCGGAAGCTGGCACAAGAGAAACCAGACAGATGGGATGAGTATATCTCGGCCGCCTTGTTCGCCTATCGGGAGGTTCCCCATGGGTCGACCGGGTTGCCACCAGCCACTCTACTATTCGGGAGGCCAATCAAGGGTCCCTTAGAAGCCTTATTGAGATGTTGGACAGAGGAGGAAACTTCTGAAGAAGCTGTATCCTCTTATAAATACGTCGACGAGTTAAAGGAAAAACTCCAGACGGGTTGGGCTTTGGCAGCTCAGAATCTGAGGGCGGCCAGGAAGAGACACGCGGCCTACTACAATAGAAGGACGAAAGATAGGTCTCTTAAGGTGGGGGATCGGGTTCTGTTGTTACTTCCAGTAGGTTCCAATAAACTCGAGATTGGTTGGCAGGGGCCTTTCCCGGTGGAAAGGGTTGTGTCCCGCACCAACTATGCCATCCGGATCAGGGGGAAATCCAAAATCTTCCACATTAACCTTCTCAAAAAGTTTGAAGAACGATCTGATGGTACTTCTCTCCCACTCATGACTATGGCGGTCGCGATGGAAACTGAATCGGGCGAAGACGCGGATCGGGGTTATCCATTACACCCTGGGGAAACCTATAGGGATGTCCATATAAATCCTGATCTGTCGGCTGAAGAAACAGACCGTGTCATCCGGTTGTTAGAGTCCCATCAGCAGATTCTTACCGATCGGCCAGGGCGGACAGGGTTGGTCGAGTTTGATATGACTCTGACTACACAAGAACCAGTTCGCCAGAAAATATATCCAGTACCCTTTTCGAAAGAGAAGGCCCTGGAAACTGAAATCCAGAAGCTTCTGGACGATGACATCATCACTCCTTCGACTTCTCCTTATAATGCCGGGGTTGTCTTGTTGAGGAAGCCAAGCGGGGAGCACCGCTTATGTATTGATTACAGGCATTTAAACAGTTGTACGACATTCCAAGTTGAGCCGTTACCAAACACAAATCAACTGTTTGCCAGATTAAATAGGGCAAAGTACTTCTCAAAAATTGATTTAAGCCGGGGATATTATCAGATCCCTGTGAAACCTGAGGTTCGGCCAATGCTCGCTTTCAGTACTCCGAGCGGCCATTACGAATTTAAGGTGATGCCTTTTGGGCTGAGCAATGCGCCCAGTGTGTTCACACGCATGATGAGGAAGTTATTAGACCCTTTAAGGGATCCTTCTGTTGTCTCGTTTATGGATGATATTCTCATCGCGTCTGACAATCTGAAAGATCACCTGAAATCCTTGGAAACGATCTTCATAAGATTGAAAGAGGAGGGGTTAACCGCCCGTCCGGCCAAATGCATGATTGGCTATCAATCCTTGGAATTTCTGGGACACACTATTACCCCAGGGGGTCTGGTACCGGAAGAAAAGAATATTGAGAAGGTCCGTCTCGCACCCCGTCCTAAATCCAAAAAAGATGTTAGGTCTTTCTTGTCTTTGTGTGGGTTTTACCAGAAATTTATTCCGAGGTTCAACGAAATTGCGGCGCCGTTAACTGAGACCCTGAAGAAAGGATCACCAGATCTTATAGTCTGGACCCCGAGCTGTGAAGAAGCTTATGGGAAGCTGAAACAGGCTTTGGTGGATAGGCCAGTCCTGCAACTCCCAAATTTGGAGAAAACGTTGGTTCTGAGAACCGACGCGAGTAACATAGGGATTGGGGCAACTCTGTTGCAGGAAGGGCGAGATAATCCTTCGGTGCTGTGTCCGGTGGCATATGCCAGTCGAAAACTGTTACCCGCCGAACGGAATTACTCCACCGTCGAACGGGAATGTCTAGCTCTAGTGTGGGCGGTACAGAAATTTCAACCTTATCTGTATGGAGTCCAGTTTAAAGTACAATCCGACCATCAACCTCTGACGTTCTTGGCAACTTCTAAGAAATTGAACGCGAGGTTAATGAGATGGTCATTGCTCCTACAACCGTATCAGTTCACGGTCGAATACATCCCCGGAAGGGAGAATGTGGGAGCAGATTTCCTATCACGGCATCCTATGGTTGAATGTGAGGGTGGGGTCATTCGAACAGAACCACTGACAGTAGAAAGTCGTAGGGTTCGACTTTCTTAAGAGGGGGCCTATGTAGCGAAACGCCAGTGGCCCATGTCCTTATGTATTCTGTTATTCTTGGTAAACAGGGGGAAACGGCTTTCGGAAGCTCTCAGTTCTTTATTTCCTCAAATATCCATGAAAGATAGTTCTTTGGGTTATCTTCATGCCACAAATCTTACATGGAGTGAGTAGATATATGTCTCTCGTTTCGGGTAAACCCGAGGGAACGCCTTGCGCCAAATGTGCACTGGTGCGGCTGCGAAGAATTAATGGCGGGGCCAACAAGTACCGTTTGCAAGTTGCAACTTGTCAAAGTTAATTAAAGATAACGACAGAGGTGCAACATCCTACTGGTGGTGGAGAAAGGGTCCTCTGCTATGGAAAGTGACTATGTCTTCTAACGGACATTATCACCAGTGCTTCTAGGCTAACGCCAATATGTCCGACAAGGCCAACTCAGGGTTTGGTGTGTTTAACTCTGAGACAGAGACAAGGTCCAGGTCGTGAGGCAAGAACATTTTGCATGACTGGTGCATTGCCGGTTTTTTTTTCAACAACATACGCCTGAGAGCAGTTGTTGTCTGGAGGGAGCCTAAGAGTGATTTTCTTGCATACTCAGTTTATACCAGACATTAAAAGGCACCCATCCATTATCCCTCCACGAACACCTCACCGTATCTGCAACCGTAAAGCTTTTCATAGGTCAGTGAAGACCTGGTGCCGAATTAATTCATGTGGCAATGAACAGAAGTCCTCAACACACCAGTCGCTTGGATTCTACAAAAGCCTGTGGAATCTACAACCAGTTGCTGGAGAAGGAAGGAGATTCTGACATCTTTGGTGAGATATATCTGGACAGATCAGACAGTATCTGAAGCTGGATCTTTGACTGTGGTGACTGGAGGCTCTGTGTCAAAACTTTACCAGTGTAGTGTCTGTGTAGATCTATCTGTTTATCTGCCTTTATGTGTTCCTGTGCTGTTCTTGATTAGGTTAATAAAATTACTTCCAAGTTGTTCTTACGACTGCCATGTTATTTATGTGTCAGCCAGAAGAACACTGCAGGAAATAGGTCCCTAGGTCGAAAGGAAGCGTGACAGTGAGTCCAGGGAAAACGGAGGAGGGTTGGCAGGTAAAGCCCTATCCCAGCCAGGGCTATAGAAGATTAATGAAAGATTGTGACCGGGCTATTTGGGACCCTCCACATAGCTTGTTACAATAGGTAGTAATAGAATGTTTTATTCTGATTTGATAAAATGCATGTTATGTCATTTTAAAGTGTGTTTTTTTTCTTTAGATTAATTTGGGGGTATGACGTCTTGTGTTGATTTTATTTCGATTACATGAATGGTTTTGTATATTAAGTTACATGGTTAATGAATAAGTTATAAAGTTAGTTAAGTAAGTTTAATTTTCAAATATATGGGGTTTTGTTTAAGGCTTTTCGTTCAGAAAAGAGTTAATAAAAACTACTGAGGGATAATATAGAGAAATATTCTCTTGTCCACTGATATAAGGTTGGGGGAAGACTGTAAATGGCAGTATATAAGTATGGGATGTACGGGGGCAAGATATAGGTGCTGTGAAAAACCAGCGTTAATTATATTAAAAATGTTCATTGAATATGAACATGGGCTGCTCGTGGTTAAAGATGAGATGGCGAGATATAGACAAGATTGTGGATGGCAATATAAATATTGAATATATAAGGCTTGTGAAAACTTATGTCAAATTGTTTTATAGTGAACAAAGATCTATTTCATAAGGTGTATTTAAAAAAAAATTATTTTACAAAAAAATTTTTTTATTGGCAAGGGAGGTAAATGTGAGTGTCTTAAATATTCATTACTGTATGTAAATGTGGTCATGTTGAGTATTCATTCTTTATACTTCTCACTCGGTGCGCACCGCTTCTTTACTTTTTCTAACTACATTGTTTTTGTACATCCTATGTTCTGGAAGAGTGAGGAATTTTATAAGGTCAAAAGGTACGATAACGATTTTACGAGCTGTTCTTATGATGTGTATATTTTATACAGGAAAATAAGGAGCCAAGAACGAGCCGGTAATATATAACTGTATAGTGGATAACTATGATAACTATGATAACTATATAACAAGGGAAAGAGTTGAAGAAATAGAATATTTACGTAAGTTGGAGTTGGTTTGGGGAGGATTAGAGGAACTGTGAGCGGTAAGGAAAAAAGGGGAATAGAGTAAGGGGATTTGGAGTAAAGATTTTTTCCTTTATAGGAAAAAGTCTTTAGAAAACATGGGGAGGTGTAACAGAAGTAGAGTATTTAGTACCTAGTGGGAAAAGGCTACGGCACGATTGAGCATCGGAGGAGAATGGGAAGAGAGATGCTCAAGTCGTGACGTAGTTGGTTGTCAGGGGGCAGTCAAGATCAGGGTCTGGACTTGGAAGGACGCCATCTTAATAGAACTGGTCACCATCAAGAAAATAAACCCTATTGATATGAAACCAAGTCTTTGTTAGTCCTTTACACTGTTACACTAGTTCTGCTGCTTGAAAGTCTGTTTTAATGTTTGTTTCTTGTAATAAAATGAAGTCGGGTTTGTGTTTGTGTATGAGTGTGACTATGTGTTGTAATTTCATTTTCATACCACGAATATTTAAGCTAATTAATCATAAGTTGTCAGCCATTTTATAAGTAATTTAAAAACGAAATAATGAGTAGGTTTGAAGTTAGGACCTTTTGTTGTCTTGTCTTCAGTTTTGGATTTTATCTCCCTCTGTGGTATTTGTTTCATTGTTGTCGTCCTCCTCGTGGTCTCCGTCGTTGGTGTCAGAATCTGTGTTGATGAAAAGTGGCCCTTCTGCATCGCTGTTTTCGCTCTGTTTGTCTTGTGTCTTTGAAGATTTCTTGTGTGGTTGAAAGGGGACGTTCCCTTCCTCCTCTTCTTTCACGTCCTTGCTGGGTGACAAGTTCCTTCTCTCTCCCCATTGTCTTTTTCTGCCGTGGTGGACGACTTGGAAACCGTCGTCTTCGTCTTCTTGTGTTGTCTTTTTTATCGCTGTTACTCAGTCCCCGACTGGCCTCGTGGCCTCTTTTTTGGCCGGCTGTCTCGTCGACATCTTGTTTTTTGTGACTCGAATTTGTTTGAGCTTTTTCCCCGAGTGCGGGGAATTCTTCTTGTGATCTTTCAGTGGTTTGTTTGAGATTGTCTTTCTTTTGTCTCCGGCTCCGGCTGCACCGGCTGCACAAGTGTTGTACCTGCCCAAACCTGAAGGCGAAAGACTTATACGTTGTGAAGAGAAAATTAGGAGAAGAATACAAGTAAGAAAGCTCATTCGAAGAAAAGAACATTAAATGTGTAATGCTAGAAGTTGATTATAAAATGTAAGTCAATAAAAATTGTAAAGACTTTCTTTACGTAATCTAAAAAATTAATGTTGAGATTATAACATTTTACTTATAATATTAATAGATTTGGTTTAAAAAAGATAGCGGATAGGTTTGTAAGTTAGTCAATAATATTATAGCTAGGTATATAATTTATTTCTTTTTTAATTCTAGTAGTCTCCCTTAAAACAATATTAGATTGTTATGTCCCCTACTCATTGCTTATTTGTGTTTTTCTTTTAGATATCTAGTAATTCCGCAAAATGCTTGAACATAATTATTCAAAGTGGAGGATCAATTAAGGCATTACTATCATGTTATTATGATATTTTAAATGTTATCTAAGCAACTAGGGGAAAGCATGCACAGTTAAATTGTATGATTTAATAATATAGGGTATATGTATTTTAAAGACAAAATGACATAGGAGGGGTGATCAGAAAGAAATTGCACCACCATTTGGCACAGAGAGAGAGAGAGAGAGAGAGAGAGAGAGAGAGAGAGAGAGAGAGAGAGAGAGAGAGAGAGAGAGAGAGAGAGAGAGAGAGAGAGAGGGAGAGGGGGGAAGAGAGCTATGTGTTCAAAATGAATTAAATGTACAAACATAAATGACGTTTCCTCTAAACATAATATTTGTCTACTTAAACGTCATAAAATTTCACGGCCTTTCGACAGTGCGAAAATAAGTTGCATGCAGGCCTTGACCGTGCCATGCCAGGGTTTTGTCCTGCTCACTTCGCCTATTAATCTGTCATCTCTCTCATACCTATCACCTAGGCCATAGCCACCAGTCACACCACTCACCTTCTCGTTGCTACTTTGGCGTTGAAATACCCGAGGATGACAGTCATTTCAAATTGTTATACTGGTCTTGGGCCATGATTTATTCGTTATATCATTCAAGACGAATTGCTCTTCAAAGATAAAACAACTGAATAAATTATGGTGTGGGACAGACAGAACTACAAAAATTAGATTTTTAAGATCATGCCTCTTTCCCATTGCAACGCCTGTGAAACCTGGACACTTACTAAATAAGCTGAACAGCTCAAGATATATATTCTCCAAGAGCTAAATAGTGAAGAGGGTTGGCTAATAAGGACGATAAAACAAAGAAAATTGAAATAGTTTGGTAACTTGAAACGTCAGGAAAGTTTGGAGAGAACAATAATGAAGGGGATATGCCTGTGAAGAGAGGAAGAGGAAGGCCAAAGAGAAGATGGGTGCAGGATGTATCGGATGATCTCCAGATGGGTATATCAGACGCAGGACATATTGCTTGTGATTGAGAAGTTTTCCGGAAGGTTGTTACGGGAGCGACGTGCTGCAGAGGACACGCTACTGAATGAATGAATGAATGAGTGCATGAATGAATGAATGAATGAATGAATGAATGAATGAATGAATGCAAGAAGCCCTGGGCATGGAACTTGAGGCAAAGAAATTCATTGGCATTGAGAATCTTTCGCATTTACTGAACCCTTGCCTACTACAAATCCACATTGTGCGTCTCCTATTTCTATATCCATTATAATTGATAACCCTGTTGTTGTTGTTTTGTTTTTGTTTTTTGTTTTTTTTTTTTAAATTATTTTCTTTCTCCACCAGAATGGCTTAGGCTATATTCCTCGGAAGTTATAATAGTATACCATCTGGTCTCACATATACCTAACATGTTAATATTCAGTCTTCTCATTTCATTCTTAATTGTATAAAAGTTTGGGATGGGCGTGGTTAATTTTCTTTAAATTTTGTGTGGCCCTAAGAGGCCAGTAAAAAATGTTGTTTCCCCACAGAGGGGGATTTGAAACAAATTACTGCTTTGGACCCCCAGGCAGGTGCAGTGCCGGCCCCTATGCCTCGTAAGGGTCTAACCACAACTACTGGAGGTCCTTCTCAGATGTACTGTGGAGCCAGAGGGCCTGACAATAGAGCGTCTATACTCTCCATAAATCGCTGGGTGAACTAAAAAAGACAGTTAGATTCATACAAGAGACAACATTGCAGTTATAGACATATTTCAAGCGAACGAAAGAAGAAGAAGAAGAAACAAATTGAGAGTCCTAGTCATTAAAACCGCAGCTTTTTTGTTTTTTCAACGTTTATTTTATACAAAGCAATGTATATTTACAAGGTGTAATGTGTATTTCTTCTTTTTGTATATCATAGAGCGTTGCCGTTCGTTGGTGTTAAGTGTTACATGTGTGACTAAAAACAGATACATACATATGCACTTATGATAATATGACATTTATGGCATAGTGCATGTAAACACACGTTCCTTGCATATGCTCTATGTCTACCTCCACAAGCGGAATGCTTGTTACACCTGTCCATCTCTCTCTCTCTCTCTCTCTCTCTCTCTCTCTCTCTCTCTCTCTCTCTCTCTCTCTCTCTCCTCTCTCTCTCTCTCTTCCTCTCGCTCTCTCTTTCTCTTTCACACACACGCGCGCGCGCACACACACACACACACACATTCTATCTTGATCTATCTCGTGCTTTCAGGAGATAGCAGTACATTAATTTCCGTGAGCTTTGGCAATAACCTTTACATTATCATTTATATTCAAATGTCGCTTTCCTATAATTACTAGGTTACATAGTTACAGAGGTGAAGGATCACATGTTTGGTGTTGTTGGCCTGATATCAAATTACATGGTGAAGGTCTAGTGCCTTGGAAATTCCATGACACTTTTTGTTGGGGGACAAGAAGCGGAGATCAATAACTAGCTGTTAGAGTTCATGACTTGTCTCCATGGAGATAATTGGTCCAAAGTTGTGATAGTGTCTTGGTGGCAAATACAATGGGACAGACATAAAACTAACCACTACAAGTGACTTAGTCTATAGGTACATAAATGGCTCATTTAATTTAATTTATTTATACGTTGTGGTCCATACTTTCTCTTTTCATACGTATCATTTCCATATAACATCATTTTAATACTTGAAATATCGCCTTGGTTTAAAGGCTGCCACACACACGCACACACACATACAAACACACACTCACACACACACACACACACATGCGCGCATGCAAATACATGCACCCACCCCCCACACACACACACACACACACACACACACACACACACACACACACACACACCTGCACCCACAAACTAGATGCATACATATGTTACTGCCGACGATACAGACACACATTTTTTTTCTAATAGACTCAACAGTAATTCTAATTGCAAGAGAAAATGAAATTAAAGAAAGTTTACACATTTCAGTCAGGAAAAATAGTAGATAGTTTGTATTTGAACATTAGTAAAATAAGTTTCTATTGTGTAAGGGAATTGAACCTTGCCTTGATTCTGCAAGTCCAAACTAATTTTCTGTATTCTTCTAGTGTTTGAAGTAGTTTTGTGTGTGTCTTTGGATGTTTCAGGAAGAGTGTTCAGAAAGATTGCCTTGTAAATGTATGTTTGTTTGCCTGTGTGTGTTTGTAATAGTTGTTGTAGAGTTTCCACTGCATCTGTGACTGTTTGACATGTGTAGAATATGTGTTCTTCTGTCTCTTGTGTGTTGTTCCTGCATAGTTGGCATTTTCCTATTTGTTTGGATCTGAATGCTACTTTGGGTATTATGAGAGTCTTATTAAAAATAAGTCTGTAAGTGACTTCTCTCGCCTTATGTTTGATGTATTTGTTGTGTCAGTTGCCAAAGGTGGATGTGTAGTCTGACATGAAATTTTCTTTTCCTTTTTTGATTCTCAGTTCAATTGATGGTGCTTGTTTACTAACTAATTTTTTGTAAATTTCTCGTGTTGTTTCGTGTATTAAATGTTCATGTCTCCAAGAGTGATAGAAAGTTGGCAGCATGCCCTAATTATGTGCTGCTGCATTGTTTAGTTTTAAGAGATGTTTTATTGTGTGTGCTATATAATATAATGCTAATCTATGTTGTTCTGGATGTCTGATAATATTGCCTACGTGGCTGATTCTAAGTGCTTGTATTTTTGTGTGTATGTTCTGAAGTAGTATTCCTCCTTGTTTCTTGTCCTGTATGAGAGTTTTATGCTGTATGCTGTGTATTGTCTTACTAAATATGAAATGTCTTATCTGTTTATTTATGTCTGTAATTGTCCGTTTTGGAGGGTTTAACACTGTCACTAAGTATATTAATATGGTAAGACGAATGTGTTAACTATGATGCTTCTATCAAATATTGTTGCTGTTCTGTATTTATACATGTGTAGCATGTCTGTGATCTGTTGTGTTAGTTGCAGCCACGTTCCTTTGTGTGTTGTTCTGGGGTCACATGGAAATGTGATCCCATGCAGTTTCATATTGTGTGTGTTAGATCTGGATGTAAATCAAACTTTTGTTTCCACTTTCTCAGCCCCATAATTTGTGATTTGTGTATATTAATTTTGGCTCCACTGCCTTTCCCAAAGTGGAAGAAGGCGTACAGTATGTTCTGTTGGATGTGTTGCTTGTAGTTAAGAATGCAGTATCGTCTGCATAAGCAATGACTTTTTGCTCTCTTATACCCTGTTCGAAAGTGTCTTTAATGATGGTTCTTGTCTGATCTGTTCTAATAATGGCTCTAGTGGCAGTATATACAGAAGTGGTGATAGTGGGCACCATTGTCTTACAGATCTTGTCAGCCTGAAGCTAGCAGTCAGTGAATGGTTCACTAAGACTGCTTTCAGGGTTGCTAAACAAAATCTGTATACACTTTCTTTAGTACTGTCCTGTATTGCAGTGTTCCGGGGTTTTGTACAAATAGGAGTGTGCGATTCTGTCAAAGGCCTTCTCTTGGTACAAAGACAAGAGGGAGGATGACAGTCTTTCAGGTGTGTGTATGTTATAATGTCTCTAATGAGGTGTGTGCGGTTTTGTATATTCCTGTGCTGTACACCACATTGCTGGTTTGGGTGTACTAATTGTGGTAGAAATTAGGTGATTTTGTGTGATAATGATTTGGCCAGAATTTTGGAATCTGTCTTAAGAAGTGAAATTGGTCTGTAATTTTTTTCAGTTGTGTCTTGTCTGTCTTTGCTTTGTGTATAAGTGTTATATAAGACATGTTGCAACTATCAGGGAGTTCTTATTTGTCAAAGGCTTCTTGATAGACTTTTAGAAGAAGGTTACCTATGATAGGAAAGAATTGTTGATAGAATTCTACTGCTAATCTGTCTGTTCCTGATGTCTTGTCTTTGTTCATTTTACTAAGTGCATGCGTTATGTTTTCTAATGTCAATTGTGTGTCCAATATCTCTTTGTCTGTATCTCATATCTTATTTGTATATTGTAAGAAACCATATTCTATTTGTGTGTTTACTGTCTCTGCAGTAAATAAGTTTCTATAGTATTGCTGGAATGCTTCTGTTATGCGTGTGGTTTCTGTTTGTGTGATTCCTTGCATGTCTATTATTGTGTTTATCTGTTTGCTACGCTGTATGTTTTGTTCTATTGCCATGTATTGTTTGCTGAGTGTCTCTTGTATGATGGTGTTTAGTTTGTTCTAATTAGTCCACCAAGGTATCTGTGTTGTTGGTGTTGTTCCAGTTGCATTTCTAATGCATGCAAGTATGGTGAGTTTCTGTCGGTTTGCTTTGTTAAATGTATTGCTGTTTGTGTGATCTATTCTTATTGACGTCTATGCTTGTGTATGATGGATGCTAGTTGTTGGGTCCTACTCCATATTGTGTTTTTCAGTAAGTCCCAGTATTGTCTAATGTTGTCAGTTGGTATTCTATCAGTGTATGTATGTATCAGGTCGGTCATATATTGTACATATTCTGTGTTTTGGAGTAATGCGTTGTTAAATTTCCAGTGTGGTCATCGTTTGAATGGCTGTGTGGTTGTGTTATTTGGAGTGGTGTGCGCTAGTATTGCTTTGTGATATATGTACTGGAGAGTTTCTTGTAGGTGTTTAGTATGTGTTATGTGGTGTGTTGTGGGAATGCATATTCTATTTAACCTAGATGATATGTTATGTGCATGGTTTCCGTGCGTTGAATCTTGACTGTTGGGGTGTTTCTGTCTGAATGCGTCTACAAGGTTATGTGAGTCGATTATGTATTGCAGTGTATCGAGATGATTCATGTCGTCTCGGCCTGCTCTTCTTAACTGTGTGTTCACTTCCCCGTCTATTATGTCAGCCGAAGCTAAACAACACTTAAAATTATCTGTTAAAACAACATTCCTCCCTCTGTATGTCTGTGCTAATAGGTTTTCTAAGTGTTCGAAGAATTGTAATTGATAACTGTAATTTGCTGGGGCATGTGTGTTGACTAAAGCGTACGTATGTTAGTTAGTTAGTCGACAGATCATCCTCGTTGCACATCGGACCATTCAGTCCATAAGTGCTCGGATCCCCTCCTCAGCAAATCCCGCAGCGTGTAGCGGCTAACGACGCCAGTTCTGTGTTGGTTTATCAATCTTCTTTGGCTTCCTGCGTAGTGTTCTTGTTTGGCCACCCCTCTTTTAATTTGCTGCTCTCGCAGTCTGGCCATTGTTGTAGATTCACAGTCATCACTTGGTTCTCTGCAAAAGTCTCACTTCTCGTAGAGCATTCAGAATGTCAGCCTGGTCCATGGCGCGTCCGCCCTCCACAGTAGCCTCACCTGCGAGCTTGTCAGCCCGCTCATTTCCTTGTACTCCCGCATGCCCTGGCACGAAGATGAAACTAATCTTTGCCAGCCGAGACCGCTTCAGAGGCAGCAACCATTCTCTTCGGATCGACCCCTCCTCTATCCTCTTGATCATGTTCATTGAGTCGCTAAGGAAACAAGCCCTAGTGAATGTCTGTGTCTCGAGCCATGTTATTGCTTTACTTACTGCCATGACTTCCATGGTCAGGCTACTTGTGGTTTCAGTGAAAGCACCAGAGTCCTCCTTCACAATTCTCCCTCCGGCCCGAGCTGTAAAGGCCCATGAGCTTCTCACATGTCGGACGACCGACCCATCTGTGTAGATGACCGCGTCACCTGTCTAGCGAATTCTCGAAAATCAACGCTTGTACTTCAGCCTCAACAGCAGCCGGATTTTCTTGTCTGCATTTTCTATCTAGTTGGATGCAAACTGAAAAGGATGTGCAGAAGTCTGTTGGCACTTGCACCCACTCCTCGCCAGGTTCTAAGTCCTCAAGTGAACACACCTGTTGAAGAATGTCTTCGGCTTGACCCATCCACGACCGTCCTCTTTTTAACCTGCTGCCCTTCACCTTCCTAATTTCACTATGCAGTGGATGTTGTGTGTTTGCGTTAATTCTGAGGTAGGCACGTGCCATGCAAACTTGTATTCTCTCTTCAATGGTTGGAAAATCAAGAAGGTAGCGCATCGCCCTGCATGCTGTATCTCTTGTACATCCAAGAATAATGCGCATAGCTTCATTCTGTATCCTTTCCATCCTTTCTATCTGCTTATGGCTGAGAGTCAGGATTGCCATTGCATACTCCAAAACAGACATGACCAGCCCCTCGTACAGAAGACATAGATGGCGCTGCTCACAGTTTGCTGCCGCCATCACCCGCATCGCTGCCAAACCCCGCTTGGCCTTTGTTATCACCTGGTCTATGTGCACATTATAAGCAAGGCTTCGATCAAACCGTATCCCCAGGTAATTCATTGCCTGCGTTCTTTCCACCGTCTCTGAACACAGCATTACAGTTGGTGTTGGATTGTTGACAATATGATTATTCAACGAGAACCAAGTCACTGTTGCCTTTATTGGGTTGACCATTGCCCCAGCTTCATCACACCAAGTACTTATGCGATTGAGTTCGGTTTGTAGTTCCACAGCAACCTCCTCTCTATCCTTACCCTGACGATACACTAAAACATCATCGGCATATCTGCTCACTGGTGATTCTCACTGTGTAGGCGTTGAACAGTACCGGAGATAATGGTGATCCCTGTGGTAGGCCAGGATATATTGTTGTTGGTTCCGAAGTCCAACTGCCACATCTAAAAACTACTTTCCGTTGGAAGAGGGCTGCAGCGATCCAACTAAGGAGGAATGGACTTACGTTTAGTTCAAGAAGCTGAAACATTAAAAATCCAGTGGTACTCTGTTGTATGCGTCCTCAAGATCAATCGCTGCAGCAACGGTTTCAGTGCCTGAGTGGAAACCTTCATAGACATCATGGGCAAAGACTGCTGCATTGGTCTAGGTTTCTCTTTTTGGACGGTACCCACCCAGGGTAGGTGGGAAAACACCTTGCCTCTCTAGTTGGCTTGATATTTTCCTGGCAATTACCTTCTCCAGCAGCTTGCCTATTGTATTCTGCATGGTTATAATTCGATATCCCTGAATTTTTTTGTGGTCTTTGTCAGGCTTCGGCAAGGGAACCAGATAGCTGTGTAACCATTCCTCCTTGATGCTAGCACTCCCTATACTGTTGTTGTACATGTCTGCTAGTTCTCTAGCTCATTGTCGGTACACCTATTTATGTCGTCGTATCTTATGCCATCAGGACCTGGAGCACTGTTGTTTGATCGTCGAAGCACAGCCTTGATTTCTTTCACTGTCACTGTGTCTTCACCCGAAGTGTTCTGGGCCTTGCATCTGTCTGAGGTGACCTCCTTGGCCAGATTTCGGCCTCCCATGTCTGTCTGGTTGCTCTGCTCAAGGTAGCGTTCAAAGAGGGCTTTGCCCTTGTCCTCGTCAGTCCTCTGCCAGATGAGGTCAGCACCTTGGAAATCAGAAATGCTCTTATTCTTGACTACACCACTCATGCTTTTATGTAGTCGCCAGAACAATTTCAGTGACTTGTCTGTGCTTACTCTTTGACACACCTCTGCCCATTTTTCGCTTTTAACCACCTTTACCAGTTTATTTAAATAGCTTACTTTTGTGTGCATCTCTCTTTCTAAGTGCAAGCAGGGACTAGGATGACAGCTCTGTTCTTCTTGGCATTTTGCCATCTCCTTACAGCACTACGCTTATCCACCCAAGCCTTCTCCACCTCGAAACTCCACCACGGTGGCTGCTCCCAGCTTTTTTTCCTGCCCTGAAACGTTCTGCGCTTGTCACGTCTTATTTTACTCACCACATCTTGCCCTGTACTGTCATACTGGAACGTCTTTACCTTTAGCTTGTGCTGCCTGGTACTGTCTCGACTTCTGGAGCCGGATAGCGATGTAATTCATTCCTTGAACATATTTACATGTGAAAGGGGGTAACAAAGAGAAAGGAAATCTTTACATTTTTGTTTCCCTTGCCACACTCTCACATGAAGCATGAGTGTCTGAGCTATAATTGTGTAGTGATTTGCTTTGTATGTGTGTATTCGCATATATTTGTTTCTTGTAGGAGAATGAAGTCGGGTTTGTATTTGTGTATGAGTGTGACGATGTGTTTTTGTTTTGTTCGTAAACCTGAAATGTTCAGATTATTAATAATAATATCATTAGTCATCATAAATTAATCAAACCAAGCAAATGATATTGTTGACTAACAATACTACGAAAACAGAGACAAACTAGGTTGTCTAGTTGAGATAATTATTTTTTCTTTTTTCTTGTTGTCCTGATGTAGGCTGATCTTATTGTAGATGTTAAAGCAATAGCCCATCTTCTTCAGTGTCAGCATGGCTGCCGCGTTGGAGGGAATACTGTCTCGACTTCTGGAGCCGGATAGCGATGTAATTCAAAAGGCCACGCAAGACCTGAAGGCGAAGTTTTTTTTTTTTTATACTTTTATTGAGTGTTAAAGTCGTTGCAAAGTGTATTGTTCGTGTTTTTACAGATCGTTGCATGTGGAAGTGTAGGTGACATGCGCAAATTTTACATTTTTTCCAACATTTGTACATTCGAAATGGGGGTGTGAGGGGGGGGGGGGGTGTGAACGAAAAACCAAAAACTAACAACAACAAAACAATAGTATACCAATATTATTTCCCCTGCCACCCCCTTTGCCTATCCGCTCCAACCCCACCAATACCATCATCACCATTCGGTAATGGGGAAATGGCAGTAGCTTCTTTGAACCAAACGGTGAGGGCGGCAGCAGCATCAACCATAAACAGTAGCGAAATGGTGGGAAAGGGGGGGGGGGGGGTCAAGGAGTATACTAGTTGAACATTGCAGAAAGGTAGTGATTGTATTTGTGTTCTTGTTGTTACATGCGTCCTGTGTGTTCAGTATTTGTGTGCGTGTATTAACCGAGCGTTGCATGTGGGCGTGTAGGTGACATATGTGTAATATTACAACAAATTTAAATCATTGACATATTTACATATGAAAGGGGGTGACCCAAAATTTATGTTATTTTACCATGTTTGTATCCCCTGTCACCACCCTCACCAGCAGCCGGCTCCAAAACCTCCAATACCATCACCACTTCTTCGGTAGTGATGATAATGGCAGTAAAAGTTTTGGAAACCGACCAGTCAGGGCGGCAACAGCATCAACAGCAACAGTAATAAAGGGGTGGGGGGGGGGTCTGAGGGAT
>JACEFZ010020832.1:0-77286 GCA_014155875.1 Cepaea nemoralis
CAATAAAAATACTCATGCATATCATGCTTATTTTGGTCATGTGAAGAGAAGAGAGGCATTGGAGAACATCGTGTCAACTGGAAAGATCGAGGGGAAGAGGTGCAGAGGCAGACCAAGAGAAATGATGCTGGATGGATTGAGACGGTGGCATGGAGGAATATCAACAGCGGAATTGATCCAGAAAACCAAAGACCGAGATCTGTGGAGAGTCATGAGCGCCTACGACAGCCGGCATGGCACTTGATGATTATATCAAAGGCTTTAGTTTTAATACCCGATTAAGGTGTGACAATTATCGACCACTTATAAGGGAGGACAATATGTCACCCACACGATGTGAGTGGCACCTTGCAGTCTTGACAGACCAAAGTATGTGGATTGGAATTTGGCCAAAGCTCTATCTCACAATGCCTGGGCAGAGCTTCAGAGAACATGTGGTGCACAAATGACATGTTCCCTCTCTCGGCCTTGCCTTGTTTGATCCAGAGGAAAGGATAACCAGTACGTCTGGAGCAAGGTAGGCTGCAGACGCTGGCTATTTAACAATAAGCTAACTATATGGTGCGGCTATGATTTGTCAACTATAAGACATGACAATTCTTCTTCGTTCATCCGGAGTTTTTTTTCCGGATGTGATTGCGTTGTGCCTGTTTACAGCAGAGCTGCGTTCTTGCGCCGTTAGGCCGACACATCCGACTTCTGCGGGCATTTGTTGATCGGGTTAACCTTCCCGGGGGTTTCTTAGGACGTTTGACTCTCACTGTTGTGGTGTTATCCCCCATCCCGGCTGGTCCATATAGAACAGCCAAAGATCCTGGTCAGCCCTCAAGGGAAGGCAGGGGCAGACCATGGGCATTCCCCGCCATCCAAGGAGGCTTCCATACTTGCAGAGCCGATACATAGCGCTCTGGTACTGGGCTCACCCAAGGAATCGTCACGTCCTGCACATGGCTGCTTAGCCTCACTTCCGTATATTGGGCCTTCCGTTCACCATAGGCTGTTCTTCCAGAAACCAGAAGTATGCAGTCTGCAGATGACATCCACACAGTGAGCTTTCGATTCGGACTTTCCATGTAATGGATTTGCTATCCAAGCAATATTCCATTTCGTGCCACTAGGACACTTTTCCACCTTTTATGAAGTCCACACAGTGGGCTTTTGATTAGGACTTTCCACGTAATGGATTTGCTATCCAAGCAATATTCCATTTCATGCCACTAGGACACTTTTCCACCTTTTATGAAGCCCACACAATGGGCTTTTGATTCGGACTTTCCACGTAATGGATTTGCTATCCAAGCAATATTCCATTTCATGCCACTAGGACACTTTTCCACCTTTTATGAAGCCCACACAATGGGCTTTTGATTCGGACTTTCCACGTAATGGATTTGCTATCCAAGCAATATTCCATTTCGTGCCACTAGAACACTTTTCCACCTTTTATGAAGCCCACACAGCAAGCTTTCGATTTGGACTTTCCACATAATGGATTTGCTATCCAAGCAATATTCCATTTCATGCCTTTGGGTCTTCATGCACCTTTAAATGTCAACCTGTATGCAGTTAAAGTAAGCTGCAGTCAACTTGAGCTTGTTGATATCTCCATAGAGCTTGTCCTCAAATGAAGCAGGTGTGGGCCAAAATATCTTTCTCTGTTCTGCATACGTTGGGCAATCCTGCAGCAAATGTTTTGCTGTCATTTTTCCAGTTCTACAATTACATTCATCGGTATCTCCTATCTTTAGTTTATTGAACAAGTGGTATTTCAGCCTGTTATGTTCTGTGCGGAGTCTGAAGATTGCTACTTGTTCTCTTCGGTCGAGTTTGTAATATGCATCATCCTTCTGATGGCCTGGATGCTCTGATTCCCATTTGGTTCTATAAGTGCTTTTTATCAACCTCTTTGCCTCATTATAGGTTATGTCTATGTCAGGCTGTGGTAGTCGTCCGCCCTCTTTTGCCAGGCTGTCAGCCTCTTCGTTTCCAGGTATACTGCAATGTGATGGGATCCACTGTATTACAACTTTTTTGGATTTCTGGCATAGACCATGGAGTGCTGCTCTTAGGTCAGTTAGTTCTGTGCTGTTATTGTTCTTCAGTATTGAGACAACTGACTTTGCATCTGTGAAGATAGCTATTTGCTTCTCTTTATTTTCCTCCATCAGGAGCATTTCTGCTGCAGTTTTCAAAGCCTCTACCTCCGCTTTGAAGTTACTTGAAAATTTTCCAGTTGCCATTGAATGTGTTTTTTTTTTTTAATTTAGGAGAATTCCTCCTCCTCCATTCTCTATTGAATTTTTGGCTGATCCATCTGTATATGCATGGGTCCAATTCCTGCTTGGGTAATGTTCTTTTATGTAGTTTAGGGTTATTTCTCTTCTTTCGGATTCATGCTGAGTGTTCTTTTTCTCAATACCAGGAATGTTTTCTATCATCTCAGGCAGTTGCTGCTGTCTCCAAGCTGGGAACTTGTGTGCATTGTGTATGGGCTTGACTGTTGATATGTTAAGTATAGGATCTGCCCTAATCCTTCGTTTTGCAGTTTCTACAAAGTTGCTACGCTTCAGTCTTCCCTTTCCAAAACCATTAAATCTGTTGTACATAGGGTGGTCTGTCAATCTTCTAAATTTTTCTGCTTGTTGCTGGGCTCTGCTATCTCTTCTATCCTGCATTGGTTGTAAACAAGTGATCTTTTCTAGTTCATTAATAGGCGTTGTCTTCAGGCTTCCAGTTATGATTTACATTCCTTGGTTTTGGACTCTACTTATTTTGTTAAAGTTTGACTTAGCTGCTGTTGCCCAAGCTGCAATGCCATATTCCAGTACTGGCCTCACCCGTCCAGTATATAACTTCTTGAGAACTTTCTCATCTGCTCCCCACGTTGTACCAGCAAGCTTTTTCATGATTGCCATTCTCTGCCTTGCTCTTGTTCGATTTTTCTCAACCTGTGTCTTCCATGTCAGGCGACGATCAAAGGTGACTCCTAGATAGTTTGGATTTTCTTCATGGCGCAATATTTTTCCATTCAATACCAGCTTAGGTTGCTGAGTTTTATTTGAGAGGGAGAACACTGTGCATGTTGTTTTCTCCTCACTTATCTTCACTAGCCATGATTTTGACCAGTCCTCTAGCGCTAATAAGGCTTGCTGTATTCTGCTGTTAGCTGTACTAATATATTCTTCAGATGTCCATATGGCTAGGTCATCTGCAAAGGAGGATGTGTGTACTCTGGTTGGAAAATTTTCTGTGATGTCATTTATATATGCTAGGAATAATGTTGGTGAAAGAACTCCTCCTTGGGGGACACCTTGCTCCAGCAGCATCATTTTGCTGGTTTGTCCTTGTACTTTTGTCCTGGCAGTTCTGTTCTCAAGGTAGTGGCTGATCCATTTATACATTTTTCCACAAACATGCATGTTTTGCAGTTTTACTTTCAGTCCTTCCTTCCATACGTTATCAAATGCTTTTTCTAAATCTATCCAGACTGCTAGTGTGTGCTTTTTCTCTTGGAAGGCATCCTCTATTTCCTGAGCTATATAGGTTATTTGATCTTCAGTGGATCTGTACTTTCTGAATCCTGCTTGGTGTGGTGTTAAGAGTTTGTTTTCTTCCAGATGCCATGTTAGCCTGCCATTGATAATGCGTTCCATTAATTTTCCTACACAGCTAAGTAGACTGATAGGTCGATAGCCATTTGGTTCTTCCAGGTCTTTTCCTTTCTTTGGGACTGGTATTAGTATAGCTTCCTTCCATGCCTGTGGGACTATTCCTCTCTTCCAGCTGTTATTTAGGACTGCTAGTAGTTTCTTTTTTGCCTTGTTGCCTAGTCCTAATGCTTTGCATTTCATTTGTGATTCCATCCTTTCCTGGTGATTTCTTCTTTTTTAGGGTATTCATTGCCTGTTCCATTTCTTCCATTGTTAGATTTGCCATCATATATTCTGCTGCTGTCTCTGTATTTCTATGATGTATCTGTTTGTCTTTGATTGCTTTCTTCTGTTCGGTTGTAATATCAATCTGGTTTGCATTTGCATAGTGTTCCATTAGTGCATTTGCAGCCTTTTTTCCTGTAAGCAAGGCATTTCCTTGTTTAATTGTTATTTGTTTGTTTCTAGGTCCTTCATTGTTCATGGCTTTCACTAGTTTCCATAGTTTGTTTCCATCCCTGTCAAAATTCAGGTTTTCTGTTTTTTCCCTCCAACAATCTCTTGTTGTTTGATTTACTGTTCTTTTATATTTTGCTGAGATGGCTTTGAGAGAGATATTCGCTTCAATTGTTTGTTCTCTCTCTGTTGTCTTCCTGGCATCTTCAACTTTGTCCTCCAAACTTTGTAGTTCTTCAGTCCAGTATGGTTTGTAATTTTTCCTTGCTCCTCTAGGAATGGACTCAGTGGCTGCCTGTATTATCGCTCTGTTTAGACTTTCCACCATTTGCTTTATGTTGCCATATCGTGTATTTATGTTTTCACAATATTTGTCTGTTAGTATGGCAAATCTGTCCCAATCTGCTCGTTTGTAATTCCAGCGGGGCAAGGGCTTTTGCTCCTGTGGAACATACTCCATATTCATTACAAGCTTGATTGGTCTGTGGTCACTACCTGCTAATTGGTCCAGCACATGGCGATCGATTTTGTGGAGGATGTCTCCTGTGCAGAAAGCTAAGTCTGGAGTAGAAGTGGTAAGCCATCTTCTGGAGTAGAAGCTCGGTGTGTCATCCGCTTTGTTGAGTAGATGGAGATTTGAGTCTATTTCCCAGTCCTCCAATTCATCTCCTCTTTTGTCAGTATCTGGTTATCCCCATCTTTCTGAACGGCTATTAAAGTCTCCGACAATAATGCAGTTTGTGTCAGTTATTTTCATGTTTGAGAGTGTAAGGTCCTTATCTGCTGGGCTATACAGATTGTAGATTCTTATTTTCACATCCTTTATCATTATATCAACACCTATAATTTCTGTTTGGTTGTCAGAGATCACAGATACTTCGCTGCAAGGTATCACATCCGGTTTCCGGTAACGAGCGGACGTGTCTTCACATGCTCTCTCGATGTTTGAATATTTTAACAAGTTTACTTAATTCAATCGCGATGTTGTGTATATCACTGTGTTCGTTCTAAGAGTGGATTTACATACTACTCAACACTTCAAGTTTATGTGACCGTTTATGTAGTGAAATGAGGGATTCTTTGTGATATGTGATGGTAAGAGCAGCTATTTTTGAATGTTACCAATTACCGATCCACGTCAACGTGAGAATTAGCCATGCGGGGCTAACAAGTGATAATCGCTACGCACGCCCTACAGAAGGGCCGGCGCTTTTATTTACTCCATTATTGTGCTGAATTTACACACTCGTCAAGTTTATGTGACTGTTTATGTAGTGAAATGAAGATTTCATTGTGACACGTGAGGGTAAGAGCATCCATTTTTGAATTTTTACCACTTATCGATTCACGACTACGTGAGACTTAACTATGTGTGACTAGCAAGAGATAAGCGCCACGCACGATCTACAGAAAGGCCTGCAGTTTTATTTACTCCTTGCCTTGTCGAGCTGCCTATATTGCCAACATGTCCTCCAACTTACGATCATCAACTGTGTCAAAGCGTGGTGAAAATGTAAACAAAAACAAGACGGGACAAAAGTTAGTTAGCACGCCAGCTCAGCGACTGAATCGATCATCTTCATCGCCAACATCCATCACGTTGTCTAGTGAACAATCAGACACTGATGTCCTGCTGGACAAACAACACAATTCACCAGCTCAATCTTATCAAACTAACACATCACCTTCAAAGACGCTTTCTTCGGCCGAAACACAGAGCCACAATGATTGTTGTCGTGATCTAATTCAGGCTTTGGAGACGAGATTACAAGATTTTATTACCAACAACACCACTAACATTATTGCGGAGTTTAAAAAAGAAAACATTCTTCTTCGAGAGGAAATCCGAATTCTTAAAGAAGAGAAGGAGACTTTTAAAACATCCATACATGCCTTGAAACTAAAGCGTGCACAGTCATTTCATAAAAGTGCACAAACAGAAAGTATCCATGGTGTTGTAGATGCGTGTGTTACCAGTGAATGTTCGTCGCATAATGACATACAGATAGTTTCTACAAGCAACAAAACCACCACTAAACCTAGTAGAACGCACACCATCTATCTACCCCATCGATGTGCATGTCAGCAACAGGTTCCAGGCCTTAAGTGTAGACTCTCCAGCAGCAGACTTGCAATCACAGAGCTCAGTCGTTACCACTACTGGATATCAACAACCAACGCAAGCAAGATATAATAAAGAAAAACACAAGAAAGACGACAGTGACCAGTGGCAACAACAGTCCAAGCGGACACGCCAGCAGCGTGAAATAACCATAGATCATAGTGCAACACATGTCGTCATTGGAGACTCCCTGCTGAAGGGAATCTATAGTGATCGCATGTCATCTACTGACAGCGAATCAACTTCAATCTACCCTGTACCAGGCGCTGACATTGACAGGCTGACCGCTACACTGCGACGATTCCAAGTGAACGACCGAATTAGGAGAGCAACAGTCCATATTGGTGTTAATGACATAATGGATAATAAAATCATCAGCACCTCACAACTAGCTACATTGGAGGTGCTGTTGCGCAATAGATTTCCGAAATCATCCTTGTTTATTTCATCTATCATCCCACCATGTTACGGGTTCCAGCGTCGTACTGCCGATGCTGCTAATCTAACGTTATATAAATTCTGTAAAAATAATAGCATGAATTTCATAAATAACACCCCTTACTTTACGTCACCGTCCGGAGCTCCAAAGAAAAAACTATACAGGGATCAAATACATTGTTCCAAGCTAGGAAGTAGCTTCCTAGCGAAGAACATAAAATATCCCGAACGTGCACAACAACCAGCACCAGTTACAGGAGTAAACCGAACTTCACCTCCGGCAACAGCCACCTCACTGTGTTCAGAAAACACTCCTTCTCTTCCCACACCACCCTTGCGTGTACCTCAGGAACACAATGTTGTGAATAGCAACCCAAGCTCCAATCCAAATGTTGCTAAATATGATACTTTGTTTCCTACCTTGCCCGTAAAACAGTCTCCTTCTATGATATCAAAGGGGACACCGTTAAACAATGGTGCTGTACCGTCGATGCCTGCTTCCAATGTAGGCACTTCCAGTGACAATCATAGCAATCCCTCGCTGGACGGTAATCTACAACCCTATGAGTGGAACCGTCAACTTCAGCAGCTAATGCGATACAATCCTGCAGCCCTGCACCAAGCATTCATGATATCACTCCAGCAAAGACATTTTCCTGCCACCTCTAACAACCCTAACTATTTCTAAAATAAAGTTTCAAAATCCCTGCAATTTGTATACCACAAGCGACATCTTCCTTTTAGTTTGTAATGTTCGCTAATCACGATCAGTGGCTCAACAAAAATGGTCTATATATAGGCCATCTCAACATCTTTCATCTGCTCAACAAATTACCTGAGCTCTCGGTAATACTGTCCAAACAGTTCCATGTGTTTGGAATTACAGAAAGTCGTCTTAACGACAAAATAACCGACTCTGAAATCTCACTTAAGGGATTTAAAGTAATTCGGAAAGATGCAAATCAAAAATTAGAGACAGGTATTGCTGTATACATTTCCAATTCTCTCAACTGGTCCCGTAGAAGTGATCTCGAGACAGTAGAGATAGAATGTGTTTGGTTAGAGGTGAAGCCAGCCAGCCAACAACCGTTTCTCATTGGATACCTATATAGGAATCCTTGTGCCGGGTACAGTTGGTATGTGCACATAGACCAGGTGATAACAAAGGCCAAGCGGGGTTTGGCAGCGATGCGGGTGATGGCGGCAGTAAACTGTGAGCAGCGCCATCTATGTCTTCTGTACGAGGGGCTGGTCATGTCTGTTTTGGAGTATGCAATGGCAATCCTGACTGTCAGCCATAAGCAGATAGAAAGGATGGAAAGGATACAGAATGAAGCTATGCGCATTATTCTTGGATGTACAAGAGATACAGCATGCAGGGCGATGCGCTACCTTCTTGATTTTCCAACCATTGAAGAGAGAATGCAAGTTTGCAGGGCACGTGCCTACCTCAGAATTAACGCAAACACACAGCATCCACTGCATAGTGAAATTAGGAAGGTGAAGGGCAGCAGGTTAAAAAGAGGACGGTCGTGGATGGGTCAAGCCGAGGACATTCTTCAACAGGTGTGTTCACTTGAGGACTTAGAACCTGGCGAGGAGTGGGTGCAAGTGCCAACAGACTTCTGCACATCCTTTTCAGTTTGCATCCAACTAGATAGAAAATGCAGACAAGAAAATCCGGCTGCTGTTGAGGCTGAAGTACAAGCGTTGATTTTCGAGAATTCGCTAGACAGTGACGCGGTCATCTACACAGATGGGTCGGTCGTCCGACATGTGAGAAGCTCATGGGCCTTTACAGCTCGGGCCGGAGGGAGAATTGTGAAGGAGGACTCTGGTGCTTTCACTGAAACCACAAGTAGCCTGACCATGGAAGTCATGGCAGTAAGTAAAGCAATAACATGGCTCGAGACACAGACATTCACTAGGGCTTGTTTCCTTAGCGACTCAATGAACATGATCAAGAGGATAGAGGAGGGGTCGATTCGAAGAGAATGGTTGCTGCCTCTGAAGCGGTCTCGGCTGGCAAAGATTAGTTTCATCTTCGTGCCAGGGCATGCAGGAGTACAAGGAAATGAGCGGGCTGACAAGCTCGCAGGTGAGGCTACTGTTGAGGGCGGACGCGCCATGGACCAGGCTGACATTCTGAATGCTCTACGAGAAGTGAGACTTTTGCAAGAACCAAGTGATGACTGTGAATCTACAACAATGGCCAGACTGCGAGAGCAGCAAATTAAAAGAGGGGTGGCCAAACAAGAACACTACGCAGGAAGCCAAAGAAGATTGATAAACCAACACAGAACTGGCGTCGTTAGCCGCTACACGCTGCGGGATTTGCTGAGGAGGGGATCCGAGCACTTATGGACTGAATGGTCCGATGTGCAACGAGGATGATCTGTCGACTAACTAACTAACTAACTGACTGCTTCACTACAATGATGGATAGAGTGTTTACAGCAGGTAGAGAAGTTATGATACTAGGTGACTTCAACATAGATATTAGTAAACCCAACCAGACATGGGACGATATCATTCTTTCTTACAATTTCAAACAACTAATAAACCGTCCCACAAGGGTTACTGACACATCCTCAACTATAATTGATCATATATATGTTACTTGTCCAGATAATATTATTGAATGTTCTGTTCCTGTTTGTACAGTTAGTGACCACTACCCGGTATGTTGTACATGGTCAAGAATTGGGTTCAAACCTCTTAAACATAAACATGTAAGTATCAAATTCAGGAATTTTAAAGCATTCAACCAAGATTTATTTTTGCAAGACTTAAGAAAAGCAGCCCTTGATCACGTTTACCAACTTCCTGACCCGGACGATGCATTAGCTTTCTGGACGAAGACAGTCTACAATGTGTTCGATAAACACGTGCCAATCAAAGAAGTTCGAGTCAAAAATCAACATAAATCCCCATGGGTCACTAGAGAAGTGCTGGAAATCATGAGAGAGCGAGATACAGCACACAAAAATAAAGACTTCATCAATTACCGCAGACTAAGGAATAAAGTTAAATATGAAATTCGTAGGATAAAAAAAGATCATTTTAAAAATTTGATTGTAGATAATTCAAACAGTACAAATATATGGAAGGCTATTAACTTGCTAACCAATAAGAAACGCCCTACAGAATCAGCAATACCAAATTCTATAACATGCGATGAATTCAGTTGGTTCTTTCAATCAGAAATAGAGAATCTAAAGTCTTCAATACCAGACTCATCGTGTAATTTAAGTTCACTGGCATCATTCTGTGAGGAGAAGTGCACCAGAAATATTCCCGCTGAGATTCCGTTAATGTCTGTTGCAGACGTTTATAAATATCTCTTGAACCTCAAATCAACAAACTCACACGGCCTAGATGGTATCAGTAATAGAATTCTTCGTTGTGCTGCACCAGTCATTAGCGAGTCCTTAACGTTCATATATAACCAGTGCCTGGCCAAAAACTACTTTCCATCTGCATTTAAAATTGCTAAAGTGTTTCCGCTAATTAAAAATGGCTCAATCGATAATAGCGTTTTGGGTAATTATAGACCTATTTCCTTACTATCGTCGCTATCAAAACCACTAGAAAAACACATTCATAAAATAACGTTACACCATTTAATTAACAATGATCTAATAATTAACAGTCAATCTGGGTTTCGACCTAAATATTCTTGCCATAGTGCTCTAACAAAAATGACCGATAACTGGCACTTAAACATCAACAACGGTAGAATTTGTGGAGCGGTGTTTGTAGACTTTAAAAAAGCTTTTGATATGGTAGATCACGATATTTTAATTAGAAAACTAAAGCAAATGAAGACAAGCACCAACATGGTGAACATAATTACGTCATTTCTATCCGACAGGCAACAAGTCGTGTCCTTCAACAACTGTCTATCAAGACCCACACAGCTTAATATTGGTGTGCCGCAGGGCTCAATACTAGGTCCGCTGCTTTTTGCAGTTTATATTAATGATCTTCCTTTATATATCAATACAACTTGTGATCTATTTGCAGACGACTGTACTATATATACTAGTCAAGAAAACCGTAGTGAATTAGAGAATTCTTTACAAAAGGAACTTGATAATCTTACTAGATGGAGCAATGAAAACCGCATGCAAATTAACATCGACAAAACCAAATCCATGCTAATAACGACCAGACAAAAACTACAGACACTAGCCATAACTGGATCACCGCTCGAACTCCGCATGGGCACGTTACCTATAGTTAATGTGACTGAACATAAAACACTAGGGCTTTTAATAGACAGCCATTTGAACTGGAGCTCTCATGTTCACGCTCTTACCAAGAAAATAGCACAAAAAGTTTACCAACTTGCTAAAATTCAGCACTTCCTGGACGAAAGCACACGAAAAATATTCTATACATGCTATATCCAATCACATCTCGATTACTGTTCCACAGTTTGGGATGGTTGCCCTAAATCTAATTTAAAACGACTATGTTCTCTACAAAACCGCGCTATTCGTCTGGTTTCTGGCATAAAGCACGTTGAAAGTAATATTTTGTACAATCATCTAAGACTTCTACCACTACAAAAGCGCTTCCTTTTCAACAAAGCCAAATTAGTGAATAAAATTATATCTCAAAATACCCCAGAGTATCTTCTGCCGCTGATTCAATCTAATGCAATGAACAGCAAGCGCCTAAATTTGTTACATGTCTCAAAGCCTAGATTGGACCTATACAAAACATGTTTCGCCTATTCTGGTGCTCACTTATGGAATGATCTGCCTCCAGATCTGAAAACTCCAATGAGTCCCTACACATTTAACCGAAAACTCTTTCAATACTTAATCCATACCGACTATATGCCACCATAATTCATTTACTGGTATAATTGTTCAGTATAATTGTTCAGTATAATTGTTCATTATAATTGTTTAACTATAATTGTTCAATATATATGTGTGTGCGTGTGGGAGAGAGAGAGAGAGAGAGAGAGAGAGAGAGAGAGAGAGAGAGAGAGAGAGAGAGAGAGAGAGAGAGAGAGAGAGAAAGAGAAAGTGGGTGTCAGAGAGAGGGAGAGAGTATGTGCGCACGTGCGTGTGTGGAGAGAGTGATTGAGCTAGAAATGGTGGGGGAATGTGTCAGTGCATGCATTCGTACGTGTATGTGTGAGAGTGAGTGAGGGAGTGTGTGCGTGCATGCGTTCATGTGCATGTGTATGTGTATGTGTGAGAGAGTGTGATTGAGAGAGAGTGTGTTTGTGTGTGTGTGTGTGTGTGTGTGTGTGTGAAGGATTGTGTGTTAGAGAGTGAGACAGTGGGAGAGTTGATGTGTTAGTGTGTGTGTGAGCGTGCGCATGCGTGTGAGTGTGTATATGAAAGAATACAGAGAGAGAGAGAGAGAGAGAGAGAGAGAGAGAGAGAGAGAGAGAGAGAGAGAGAGAGAGAGAGAGAGAGAGCTGAGCAGATGCATGTCGTGTAACACGCATGTTATGTAACACGCGAATCCATATGTTTGTGTATTCTCATCTGTCATATTATCAGTTAAATACCATTTGATTTTATCATGCATAATATAAACTCATGTTCATTATTGTAGTTTGAGTGAGAGAGTCAGTAAGTGTGAATGAGAGACAGAACGAGTGAGCGTGAGAGTGAATGAGTGAGCGGGAGAGTGAATGAGTGAGCGGGAGAGTGAATGAGTGAGCGGGAGAGTGAATGAGTGAGCAGGAGAGTGAATGAGTGAGCGTGAGAGTGAATGAGTGAGCGTGAGAGTGAATGAGCGGAAGAGTGAATGTGTGAGCGTGAGAGTGAATGTGTGTGTGTGTGTGTGTGTGTGTGAGAGAGAGAGAGAGAGAGAGAGAGAGAGAGAGAGAGAGAGAGAGAGAGAGAGAGAGAGAGAGAGAGAGAGAGAGCATCACTATTTTTACGTCACATACATTTTATGTACACATTTTTCTCCATGTTTAACATTTTTATGAGACTGCTCATGACAAGTGTCAGTGTATGTGTGTGAGTAAAGTGTGGGAGTTTGTTCATACTAGTTTCAATACTAACGTGAGACATTTTGTATGTGTCTAGATGTGAGGAAGTGTGAGTGTATGTGGAGGATGTGTGTGAGTGTGGGGATATGTGTGGGTGGGGGTTGTGTGGGTGTGGGTATGCGTTTGGATGGGTTGGGGTGTGTGGGTTTTGGTGGGTAGTGGTATTTGTGGGTGTTGGTGGGATGTGTGGATGGATGTGTGGGGGTGAAAGTAGGGGTGTTGGAATGGGTGTGGGGGATGTGTGTATGGGTGGAGGATATGTGTATGGGACGGATGCGGGGGATGTGTGTTTATGTGGGTGGAGATGTGTGGATGGTTTGAGGAAGTATGTGTGGGAGGCGGGGTTGTGTGGGTAGGGGATTGTGTTGGGTGGATTGGGGATGCAAGGGCGGGTAGGGAGAAGTGTATGGTGTGTGGGTTTGAGATATGCGTGCGGTGTGTTGGTGGGGGATGTGTGAATGATGTGTGGGTGGAGGGTATGTTTGTGGTGGTATGGGTGGAGGATAGTGTGTGGTGTGGGGGATGTGTGTGATGGGTGCGGGGAATGTGCGTATGGGTGGGGTGTATGTGTGGGTGAGTAGGGGATTGTGGTGGTTGGGGGAAGTATGTAGTGTGTGGGTGGGAGATGTGTGTGTGTGGATGGGGAATGTGTGGGTGGGGGTGTGTGAGTGGCTTAGGGATGTGTAGGTGGGTGAGGGAGTTGTATGTGTTGGGGTGGGATGTGTAAGTGGGTGGAGGGTGTGTGTGGGTAGGGGTATTGTGATCGAGAGATGTTTGGTTGGGGTGGGTGTGTGGGGGTGCGTAGTGGAGGATGTTTGCGTGAGTGAGTGTCTGTTGGTGGACGGGTAGGGACTGCGTGTGTGGGTGGGGAGAGGTGTGTGGTGTGTTGGTTGGGGATATTGTGTGGGTGAGGTATGTGTGTGTGGGTGGGGGATTTTTGTGGTGTGTGAGTGGGGGTATGTGGGGTGGATGGGTAAGGGTATCTGTGTGGGTGTGGGTGGGAATATTGTGTGGTATCTGGGTGGGGGATATGTGTGTGGTGTGTAAGCGGGGATGTGTTGGTGAGGGATGTGTGTGTGTGGTGCGTGGGTTGGGAATAGTGCGTGGTAGGGGGTGTATGTGATGTGCGGGTGGGGGATTGTGTGGTGGGGGATTAGGTTATGGCATGTGTGGGTGGGTGGAAGTTGTATGTGTGGGTGGTGGGGTGTGTGTGAGTGGATTGGGGATGTATGGGTGGTTAGGGAGATGTGTATGTGTGTGTGGGGGGGAACATGTTATTTGGTGGGGATGTGTGTGTATGGTTTGGGGATGTGTGAGTGGATGTGCGATGTGTGGGTTGGTGGGGGATTGTGTGCATGGGTGGGGAATATGTTGTCGATAAAGATGTGGCTGGGGGATGGGTGGTTTGAGGTGTGGGTGGGGAGAGGATGTGTGGGTTAGGATGTGTATGTGGATGGGCGTGGGATGTGTGGGTTGGTGGGGGAATGTTTGTGGGTGGCGAGTGTGTTTTGGTTGGGGGATCAGGTGAGGGCAGTGTGTGCGGGTGGGGGATGTTCGGGAGGGGGATGGGTCGGTTGGTGGGGTATGTATGTGTCCCTTGGTGTGCGTGTTTGTGGGTAGGTGGGGTGTGTATGTGTCCCTTGGTGCGCGTGTGTGTGGGTAGGTGGGCGTGTTGTGTGGGTGGGGTGATGTATGGGTAGGTGGGAGATGGGCCTCATAACATGGTAATTAGCCTTGTTTATGTTTACAACATTCATTTCACAATGTTTATTTTTTTCTTATGTAAATGTATAATGCTCTTGATGAACGAAAGACGAGTGATTGGAAGGGCCGAATGTAAGACGGGCCTGCGCGCCCAATTTGTGACCCTAATAAAGTTGATTTGATTTGATTTGATTTGATTTGATTTGTATTTCGTGTAAGTATTAGAACTCCTCCTTTATGTCCTTCGCGGTCGAAACGTGTGGCCTGATATCCTCTGACTGAAAATTTGCGATTGGCATTGAGGTGTGTCTCTTGAATGCATGCCACATCTATTCTATCTTTATGAAGACGCTGTGTCAGGGATTCTTTCTTGTTATAAACTCCTTCGGCATTCCACTGTAGTATGTTGAGTGTCCTTGGTATTTGGTCAATAGCTCTTAACCTACTCCTCTGTGCCTTGACTCCACAGCACAGGGGAAGGTGACCACCAGTAGTCATGGGTGGACCCCCTCGAGGCAGGGGGCCCGGCACTATCACCGCCTGATGGGACTTCACGGGATTAGCACCATAACAATTAATTTTCATCTGTGGCATCATGAAATGATAAAGTTACGTTGCACTTCTTTGTCAAGCTTGTGGCTCAGTACATCCGATTTCGACAAGCACTTTTCGGGATGCTTTCCCTAGCCTTTGACTGTCCCCAGTCTACCTACAAGGCAGCAGGTTTGTGCGTCACTTCGTCTGGTCCCTCTCCCTTGACCTGTCCGACATGGGTGACCCTACCAGTAGCAGTGCTACCGTCGGCATAGCTCTTGGGGTCATTGGAACGCGCAAGCCCCTCTACCTCGTCAAGGTGGACGCATGGCAGAGGGGGACGTGACAATTATATATCAGATGTAACAATTATCTTCCACTTATAAAGTGAGACAACCTGTGACCTATAAAATGTTACAGTGATCTGCCACCTTTAAGATAACAGAATGATCTGCCATCTGTCTGTTGAGACAATAATCTGCCATCTATCAGACGAGACAATAATCTGCCACCTGAAAGCGATCTTCCACCTATTCATTTTGACAGTGTTTATAAATCCCCATGTCCTGTGTGATGACATATTTCTAAACAATTTTCAAGCAATCTCTAAGACAAAATAATACCGACCTTCCTCTTGTGTTCGCTTCTTAGATCTGCGTTCAAGTTCTGCATCATCAGGCTGGATGACAGCAGCAATCCTGTAAAACCCAGTGAAGTTTTTCATCTTCCGCCTACGGGCAGAGCCATACACATTGGTCTGATCCAAGATGTAGTTTCTTCTGCGCTTGGCAGCTACAAATATCCAGAAAATGACATACAGTTAGTTCTTTATCATGAAATGCTGCAAGTTAATACACTAAAACTAGCTAACTCTACACCAATCAATGTACCCTGTGGTTAAAGAAAGGTTTGAGCTGAAAGTGTAGTTTACCAAAACCCAGCTCCATAAGAACAAGAGACATTTCTACTTCCATGAATATAACTGGGGCAGGTCAGGATGGTCGAATGGGTAAGAACGTTGTGTTCTTAAACATCCGGTGTGCTGATGCTGAAGTAAGCAGTTCAAACCCTACACAGGACAGCTGGACTAAAATGTTGACCTGTTGTTGTCAACATCTTAAATTGCATTCAGGCACTCTCGCCACTTCATTCACACCTTGACTTGGGGATGTAAATTACAAGTACCTCTGATGTCGGAGTGGGTTCACCTGATGGCGAGGGACACTGTTAATAGGGAAAGCTAATTCACACACAAAATTCAGTTCGTCACTACTATAAATAATGTGTATGGACTATGCTTGAGCTCAAAGCGAGCGAGCGAAAAAATTGTTTTTTTTTAAAAATAACTGGGGAGCCGTGGTGGCATAGTGGCCAGACACTCGCTTGCTGGCCCAGTGCTCATGGGGGTTCTAATCTGCATCCAGGCACATGTTTGTAAAATTGATCTGCACTACCAGGTCGGCCGAGTCTAAAATTGATATCAGGAAATGTCCTGGAAAGTAAAAGCAGCCAGTATGATACAGATCACATGACCCACCAAGCTTCAACTGGTCTATAACAAAATATGGGTCTAGCAGCCTATGCCCAATGTGTTTCAAGAAGTGAAAATGGGCCCTGTACCTTTTTTTTCTTACTGAATATAACTAAAATGACCAAATATTAGCTATAATTCAGAGTTTCATGGTATGCCACACGATGAGGAATCGCAAGGCTGATATCAACGGCCTCTGAAAATGTTCAAAGGAAAACAATTATGGTGTGCCTTCAGTCGACTGTCATCAATTGTGAAACATTTCTAATCTGTGGTGAGCCTTAGAAGGTGACAGGAACTTTCCTGAAGCCATGTGAATATTTGCTAATTCCACAGTCACTGACCACCGCCCCGCCCCTTACAACCTGTCATCGTCCCCAATCCTAATCATCTCCTATTCACTGTTTGCAGATGACAAGTGGCTAAAATGCTTATAGAGAATTCACAAATGTTTGCCCTCATTCATGTTCAAGTTTTAAAAACAAGTGTTGCATCGTTATGAAATTTTTCCTGCTGTCTTATATTTACTCCCAATCAAGGAATATGTCTTTGAATCATGGAAAGTGGCAACATTTCTTTGATGTTTTGGCAAATTTGTATTGAACTCTTGCTAACAAACTTGTTTTATAGTAATGCACACCATTTTGGGTAACGTGCAAGGCTTATCCATTTCACTATGTGACGTGCTTCTCAAAAGGAAATTCGCACTGAGAATATTCATTATTGAACACTGATGTTTCCGTGTGAAGATGTAATACATTTCATAATATTCATTTCATCTCTAACCCGTAAATTATATACCGCATATAAACAAACATTGAGATCCGCTGTACAATCTCTAGAACAAAAATGTTTTTGTTGGGTGGACATAATGATAAGGTTATATGCTAAATTTCATCATTTCCCCCCAGTTGGTTACTGAGTTATGGATTTTCATATGGGGACAAACGTTTGTGAACGCACTATACTTTTGCTTGTTTACTCCTGCAACTCATTTAGTACTGTGGTTTAATCCTGCAACATACTTTGTTGTTTTCATTGATAGGATGCACTAACTACTAGATAGGTCCTATTATGTTATATTGGATCTATTATGTTATATTGGATCTATTATGTTATATTGGATCTATTATGTTATATTGGTCCTATTATGTTATATTGGATCTATTATGTTATATTGGATCTATTATGTTATATTGGATCTATTATGTTATATTGGATCTATTATGTTATATTGGATCTATTATGTTATATTGGATCTATTATGTTATATTGGATCTATTATGTTATATTGGATCTATTATGTTATATTGGATCTATTATGTTATATTGGATCTATTATGTTATATTGGATCTATTATGTTATATTAGATCTATTATGTTATATTGGATCTATTATGTTATATTGGATCTATTATGTTATATTGGATCTATTATGTTATATTGGATCTATTATGTTATATTGGATCTATTATGTTATATTGAATCTATTATGTTATATTGGATCTATTATGTTATATTGAATCTATTATGTTATATTGGATCTATTATGTTATATTGAATCTATTATGTTATATTGGATCTATTATGTTATATTGAATCTATTATGTTATATTGGATCTATTATGTTATATTGGATCTATTATGTTATATTGAATCTATTATGTTATATTGGATCTATTATGTTATATTGAATCTATTATGTTATATTGGATCTATAATGTTATATTGAATCTATTATGTTATATTGGATCTATTATGTTATATTGGTCCTATTATGTTATATTGGATCTATTATGTTATATTGGATCTATTATGTTATATTGGTCCTATTATGTTATATTGGATCTATTATGTTATATTGGATCTATTATGTTATATTGGATCTATTATGTTATATTGGATCTATTATGTATAACAAATTCTGACTCTGCTGTGTACTACTAGCTCTGCTGTGTAAATACAGGCCCAGGGGGAGGGGGGATTTGGGAAAAAAAAAATAAGGTTCTGTTGTCAGCATTATAAATACTGCAATTTGAAATTGCAATGAGTAGATTTGCTACTCTGGCAAAATTGTTGCGGAAGAGAGGTCATGACCTACCCACAGGTAGATAGAGATTATTACCTTGGATGGAATCTGTCGAAACAAATCCATACACAAATGAATGCCAAAGTCTGGCACACTCATCTCTGAGTTAGAGAAGTATATAACTGGGTATGAAACATTCCCAAACGCGAGGACAGAATCTATAACAGGTCTGAAACACTTCTCCACTTAGCTACTGACAACTTACCAATAACAAAGAACTTGTTGAGGCATTTGGTGGCCTTCTCAATCAGCACATCCCAGCGACCATGGAAATTCCTCTTTCTGGGCAAGCCCATGACCCTCATCTTGTCAATGAGTGTATCTGTCCCAATGATGTAGTACCTTTTCTCTGGATGGGTCTTCTGTGTGTTTATGGCCCAAGTGGTCTTTCCTGACCCAGGAAGTCCAACGATCATGATCATCTAATTGGAAGATTGAATGCAAGTATGTTAATGTACTATACACTACTGTATTAAACAAATATAGCTGAAAGCTCATATACACAGGAACAGGCAATCATACACGAGAAAAACACTTAGAATTACAACCTTTACGGTAAAAGAAAACAAGATCAAATAATATATAAGTAAATAATACCAAAGGACTAATTAAAATAGGATACACATAATCACATCTGAAAGTTAGTAAACATTATGTATACAGCTGTTATGAGAATATTTTCTCACAAGAACAATTATATTACACAAAATCACAGCTTTGAAATTAACATATGCTGTGAAAAAATAAATAAAATAGTAGACTTCACACTACAGACATATAACATGAAGCAGGTCCATTCAAGAAGTAAAGAATATTTTTCATAAATGAGAACAGACACAGCACCTGTAAAAAGGAGATAAGAAAGAAGAAAAGAAAGCACAATTTTCAATCAAACTGCATATCCATTTGGCAAGGAGATAACATCTTGGGTGCACATTTATCCATCAGCAGTGGCAAATATTACTTTTAGTTGGGAAATAAAAGTCATGATGTTACATACTAAAATTAGTGTTAGATGTGTGAAATGTTAGCAAAACAATGCCAAACTACAACTGCTGCAGCCGAAAGTTGATCCAACATTTCTTGCACACAGAATGCAAGGTCCAAAAATACTTGTCACATGTCACAAACATAGATTACATGCAAACATCTGAAGATCTAGGCACTCATTTGTGATTCAATAAAAGCAGTAATGATACCGAATTTCCAAGAAGCAATCAGAGTCTAGGATGCTGACATGAGTAAATAAATGTCTGTGGCGTAGTTCACAGGTAATCATATCACAATGATATAAATGATGCATGCAGCACATGAAGATAAGAAAAACTAACACTCAACAGCCAGTTTGTATGCAATGTAAATGTTGTTAGTCAATCTCCGTAACAAAAGACACACTTGGACATCCAATACAATGAATGGCCTTAAACTAATAATAAAAATTAATGTGTGGAGTATATGCAAGGTTTATGTGTGAGATGAGAGAGTTTAATAAAAGTAACACAAGTTAGTTGATGCCTCAACAGCATATAACTTAAACTATCTTATTTGTCTTAGACCCAGCATAAAGAGAGTAAATACCAAGTTTACTGCATCCAAAACAGATTCTATCACCTCAGATGCCTTAACAGGCACTTATCCCATATTTAAATTATTAAAGTAATTAATGGCCTTGGACATGAGCATGTGTAAAGAGTAGTCCTGACTTTTTTCTCATCCCAACCATCTATTGGAAATAGTGAAATACTGAGTACATGTTTGTGGACAGTTATACAAAGAGCAAACCCTAACAAGATTGTGACTCTCTTCACAATACTACATAGATTAGCAACAAAAGCTGCACCTGCTCTTTACAATTTAACAACAGTATAGTCCCTCTATGGCATATTGGGGATATGGTGACAGGCCCATCATTTCCATGACCAAACAGCACATTAGGGGTAATGTGGTCTTATACCACCAGATGGCAGCCATTTTATGGATCCCTCCAGGGCCCTAAATGGCAAACTACTAAGCGTAATCTTGCCAAGAAATCAACAAGCAGCTGAAAGATGCTGATGTTGACAGCAATGTCCTGTAAAGGATATGCAAACATTTATTTATTTAACCAGGGCCCTAATGGTTGACAAAACATCCTGCCACCTCTGTGAACTAAACCTTACACCACTGTGTTTAAGTGAGTACACTAGCCAGTATGCTGTCCAACCTCTAAGCATCTGCACAACAAGACCAAATTATTCATTTGGAGAGAAACTGCTAGAGATCTATTACCACCAAGTTGTAAAGGCATTGCACTAGATGATGATGCTGATTCACTAGGAAAAGAGTCCTGTATGAATGCTATAAACAATGAATGTCCAGACTTTCAGAAGCTAGTTGCTATATTTTGTAAACCCAGGTAATGTGACAACTTATCCTTATAACTATATCAGCCTTCAACAGCCAGACAAGATCAGATGGTAGACCTTTCTCTTTATATTAGAAGTAGCTTTAACTGCAGAGTGATCTAAATTAACTTTACCCAGCAAGAAAATCTTTCAAGGACATGAAATCTGAAGCTGCTCTTAAAGTCCATGCATGAAGTGGCAAAGTATGTGTGGGTTATGTTGTGTAAGTTGGTGTAATACTACCAGCAGTATATATTTCCATAACATTCCCCATTCTTTTATCTTGTTTAATGTCTCCAGATCATATACACATTGGCAACAAACCAAGTGCTAATGCAATTCCAAGTACTCCTAGACATTAGGGCAACTGTTTCTGTAAGTAATTAAGGTTTATAGATGAAATGGAGTAATTTAAAATAATTGGATATTGCCATGAGAGCTTTACTCATGATATTAATAAATGTGATATGACCTATTTAGTTTCAATCTAAAGCAGATTACTTTCAATCAACACAGTTTCATGTATTAAAATTAAGATACAGTTCCCTTATTTCCCACATCATTATTAACACAATAATGATTCTTGAAACAATGTTTCAGGAGAGATCGTAACTTTCATAAAACTCTGCAGACAAACTAACAGCTTCTTCACCCACCTGTCTTATCCCTGTTGTATTAGACAAATGTATGGAAATACTTCACCAAGCACAGAATTTGGTGCAAGAGTGACTCTACCGTGAAGCACGATTGGGAACTTAACAACAGAAGGCTTGGAGTAAACACACATTCAGTGTTACTCAACTGAGGGATGTCCCAGTAATTAATGAAATAAAATAACAAATGTGAAATAAATGATGTGTATTAAACATAAACATGTTTAATGAGTAATATAAATATAAAAGAGATAACCTTCAGAATCTGCTAAGGATCTGCATAATAATTGTTCTTTCTGTCTGAAGGGATGTTATCCGGTGTGAAGTGTGTATATTATCAATGTAACATGAAAAACATATAACAATACATACTGAAATAAAACTCAGGTAGGGCCATTTGTTGAGTATAAATGGCTTGTTAAATTCATGACCTCAGACATGACTTGGTACATTCACTGCAGGACACATATCTGTCATTTACTTTCCCTTAATTTTTATGTATTAAAAAAAATTACCTGACTTACCTGTCTGTTTAGTCGGGAAGCATGTTTAGCTTAAACACAAATGGTTTAGTTCCATAAAGCTACAGCACTGAAAATATCATGTCATTAACACACACACAAATACACTGTTGCTTCATGTCTCTATGATGGGTCAACTTTACCGGCTGACTAATCCAGCAATCCATTTCAATCAATTTAATACACTAAAAAGCAACACATGCAAGGCATTGAGTCATAGTGAGAATTCTTAATCAAAATAAAACAAGACCACATTTTTGTAGTAAGTATACTTTGTCAATATTGATAAAACCTACTTTTCATGAATTGCTAAACAAACAATAATCTACTGAAGATAGTTTCTTTAAAAGTGCTCTGTTAGTCAGAGTAGCTAGATGTGTGGATATAGTCCAATCAGTTTTCAAATGTACAGATGCAACCTAAAACCTGTTCTCAGTCATTCAATGTTCAGACTTGGCAATACGCTTCATGTGATGACTAGATGGGTGACACGCAACTGAGTGGAGCACTCACTAACAACACTTCCTGCTGATGGCCTCTGATCACTTATATCTGAAAGGCTTGCAGTGTTAGGTGTCAGATTGGTGTAGTAATTTTTGTAACGTTGTACTAACATGCCGGCTTCCTGGCCTAGAGGTTAGCGACTTTTCTCCAAAATCTAATATACTCTCGTAAGTAACGTGACGACGGTGAGAATCAGCAGTGGTTCGAATCGCGTCGGTAACTTACGGGGTATGTGAGCCGGCTGCTCAAAAAGCAATGGCAAACTACTGAGCATAATCTTGCCAAGAAATCAACAATCAGCTGAAAGATGCTGATGTTGACAGCAATGTCCTGTAAAGGATATGCAAACAATTTTGTGTACTAACATAATAAAGGACAGTCAGCAATGTCTTTTATTTTAAAGTAATAATATAAAGGCCCAAATAGTGACAGAAGCAGAAAGACCAAACAGTAAGAGATGGTGGAATTTTCTAAGCTCTAATGTAGTGGTCTAAGATAACTGGCAGACGATTTTGATAATTTATGGAAACATTTTTGCCATTCAGTTGCTGACTGCCTGAGATACTAAAGTCAAAGATCATAACCTGTGCTTCTGGTCAAATGTGTACACTAGCAGAGTTAATATATGACCATTGGAAAAACAACTATTCTGGGGCCCATGAGGGCAGCACTGTTCCCTAGCATGCATGTTGTTAGACTAAGTATTATGGCGTGAGACTGGCTATTCCATAGGAGCCTTAGCTGAAAAATCCAACCAATCATGAACAAGTGTACAGAAAATGAAAATAACTGCCACGTTGAAAGGAGAAATAGGACACAATGTGGAGAAAGCCATCAGCCACCATGTTAATGCATATATAGGGTTTATGTTTACCAAACCTGTACTATGACAGCTATCAAGAAGCCTGCACTAGCATGAGATATGGTATGAGAGACTACTTTCAATACATTGATATGTGCAAATCTTTTCATTTCCCATTATTACAGATGTTATACTGGATTACGAACAACCATTTGTATAATGAGTTTACTTGTGTTTGTTGTAAACAAATGTAATATTAGCACAATAAACAAATACATACTGCATATTAGCTGAAGCTCACTATTCACAACCTTAAGTCTGCCTGTAACAAGCTAGCCCCATTATTAAGCTATGTTCCCATGCATGTACATTAATTAATTCCATCAAATTTCTTTACTTGTTCAGCACACATTATAATGATAACAACTATATCCAACTATATCCTACAAAGGGCTAAAGCTGCAGAATTAAAGCAAAATAATGTTGCTTCTAATTACAAGAAGTAGTTCAGTATGGCCACTGACAGAAGATAAAACACAAAATTTGGAAGTATATGGACAGAGAGACAAGACTCTATACTGATAATTATATTTTTCTAAAAGGGATTCTAATGTGATGATAAATTAAATCTCAACCTGGAAAGCACTTGCAAAAGTTTCGGCCACAGAAATATGATTCTATTAGGTCTAAGCTGACAACCTTATACATCAACTTTCCTCTAACAAGTTGAATAGACAGGTGATGTGTTCAATAAGATGGGTTGAAGATAGTCAAACAATATTTAATAAACTCAACTTTACACTTGTAGCATTGAGGGCAGTGTAACACTAATAAACTAAACTTTTTCACTTGTGGGGTTGAAGGCAGTGTAACACTATTTAATAATAAACTCAACTTTTCACTTGTGGGGTTGATGACAGTGTAACACTATTTAATAAACTCAACTCTTAACTTGTGGGGTTGATGACAGTGCAACACTGTCTAATAAAATAAACTTTTCACTTGTGGGGTTGATGACAGTGCAACACTAATAAACTTAACTTTTAACGTAAAGGGTTGATGAAAGTGCAACACAAATAAACTTAACTTTTCACTTAAAGGGTTGAGGACAGTGTAACACTAATAATCTTAACTTTTCACTTGTCTCATTGAAGACAGTGTAACACTATTTTATAAACTCAACTCTTAACTTGTGGCACTGAAGGCAGTGAAACACTATCTAATAAAATAAACTTTTCACTTGTGGGGTTGAGGACAGTGTAACACTAATAATCTTAACTTTTCACTTGTCTCATTGAAGACAGTGTAACACTATTTTATAAACTCAACTCTTAACTTGTGGCACTGAAGGCAGTGAAACACTATCTAATAAAATAAACTTTTCACTTGTGGGGTTGAGGACAGTGTAACACTAATAATCTTAACTTTTCACTTGTGGGGTTAAAGATAGTGTAACATTAATCAAACTTTTCAATTGTGGGGTTGAGGACAGTGTAACATTAATAAACATAAATTTTCACTTGAAGGGTTAAGGATAGTGTAACATTAACAAACATAACTTTCCACTTGAAGGGTTGATGAAAGTGTAACACTAATAATCTTAACTTTTCACTTGTGGGGTTGAAGATAGTGTAACATTAATAAACATAACTTTCCACTTGAAGGGTTGAGGACAGTGTAACACTAATAATCTTAACTTTTCACTTGTGGGGTTGAGGACAGTGTAACACTAATAATCTTAACTTTTCACTTGTGGGGTTGAGGACAGTGTAACACTAATAATCTTAACTTTTCACTAGTGGGGTTGAGGACAGTATAACACTAATAACCTTAACTTTTCACTTGTGGGGTTGAGGATAGTGTAACATTAACAAACATAACTTTCCACTTGAAGGGTTGAGGACAGTGTAACACTAATAATCTTAACATTTCACTTGTGGGGTTGAAGACAGTGTAACATTAACAAACATAACTTTCCACTTGAAGGGTTGAGGACAGTGTAACACTAATAATCTTAACTTTTCGTGACATGGTTCCTAAATTCTGAACAGAGGAGAATGTTATAAAGAAAGATTTCTGACAAATAAGTCAGTGTGTAAATTAACTTGACCTGTCAGTAGCCAGCACCAATCAGTTGCTGAATTATGCTTTAGTAAATTAACAATGGTGAACTAAGAGAACTTTCTGTGTAGGAATTGATGTTACTACAAAATATCCATCCTAAGTGTATTTCTATATGTTACTGAAAACATAAAATAAATAGCGAACATGATATCAATTGTTTTTTTGTAATTTATGTGTGCTTTTGTATGAAAAAAAAACTCAATTATGTTCAATATTTTATATTCACTATTCAATTAATGGATGGATCTGTTGCTGTGATAACCTTGCAGATTTCAAACTAGTGAATTAAAATTGTCAAGAGAGGGTGATTTTGTTGCATGAAGGAATGGGAAAATGTGTCACACAGATAACATTGTTGCAATCAAGAATGATAAACTGTGTTAAAGAGATTTAGTAGTTCTGCGGTTTGGTAAAATGTGTCACAGAGATGATGTTGTATTAAGATAGGGTAAACTGTGTTACAGAGATAATCTTGTGTCATTAATAAGGTATGATAAAATGTGCCAGAGAAATGAACTTCTTGCATTAAGGCATGATAATATTATCACAGAGATGATCTTGTTGCATTAAGGCATGACACAATTGTCCGAGTTGATCTGGTTGCATTAAGGCATGATAAAATTGTCACAAGGCATGATAAAATAGTCACAGAGATGATCTTTGTGTGTTAAGACACATGTCACAGAGATGATACAGTACTGAAATATGGTAAAATGTATTAAATAGATATTGTAGTTTTGAGGTTTGGTAAATTCGTCAGAGATAATCTTGCATTAAGATAGGATAATTGTATAAGAAATTATTGTGATGTGTTGGGGTAAGGTAAAATGTGTAGCATTGATTATTTTAATGTGTTAAGGTATGGTAAAATGTGTAACATTTATTTTTTTCATGTTTTGGGATATGGTAATATGTGTAACAGAACTGAAGTAATAGCGTGTGACAACTATTCACTATTCCTCTGTATGTGTTGCTCAATATCATCTTTGTTTGGTAAAACTGTAATATGACCACAACATGTGTTTATAATTTCCTAGATTAAACAAAAAGTAATTAAGTAAGAAAAGAAAGAATTATATACTACAATATTTGTAGCAAATACTTTTATGGAACTTCACATCGATAATTTTTATGCTTTATGATCACTTTTATAATTATTTTTCTTTTAAAATTAAACTTGATAATACTGATAAATATGGTGACACAATTATATAACATTGTATGGGTATTTCCATAAATGAGCTGACAAAGGACTGTCACCATTTAGAAACCATGTGACAAATTTAACTAGCAATAATAGGGACCCTAGTCATGTGACAAATTTAACTGGCAATAACAGGGACCCTAGTAATGTGACAAATTTAACTGGCAATAACAGGACCCTAGTAATGTGACAAATGTATCTGGCTATAATATGGACCCCAGTAAGGTGACAATGAAGTCACAAGGTTAGGGTTTCTAATAGTTTCGGAGGCCTAGATTTATGGTTTCTACTGTCTTTATTAACTCCCACATAGATGTAAGCCTTCTAGTGCGCACTGCTTTAAGAAGATTGTAAACACAATTTCTGTTGTTTTTCAGACACCTAATAAACACGGTGGCAGAATTAATACTAAGGTACTCATAAATAAGCAAGAATAAGATAATATTTACAGTTTGTATCTTGAAAGTAAAGGGATTCCTTTATTCTGGGACCTTACAGTTATAAAACTTGTATTCATCCTCTTTCCCTCGTTATTGCACTTTGTACTATTTTATGTAGGTTATAAACTAGTGTAAAAACAAATTTTTTTTTTTTTGGGTGCTCGCTTGCTTTGAACTCAAGCGTAGTCCAGACACTACTTCTAGTAATGCCGGACTGAATTTGTTTTGGATTTGCTTTACCTATTAACAGAGACCCTCACCATCAGGTGAACCCACTCCGACTTCAGAGGTACAAATTATTGTAAAATGTGACAAGGGGTTTGACAGATGAAAGACACTGGCACAATCAAATGTTTCAAGCAATCTTTAATAATGAAGAAAACAACAGAAAACAAACCTACAAGAACATGATAAGATTATCTGACAACCGGCATATTACACTTGAACACAACATAAAATGGTTAATTCTAATCTGAAAGGTCTTGTATGGTGGCAAAGTAGGATATAAAGTCTGACAGTGGCATCATACAGTCCTTTCATAATAGCATTTACTACTTTGTGTTGTGAACAGACGTGATATTTTGGCACTCAGATACACTTTTAATGTCCTCGTAGTTTTGTTCTCCTGTTTTGTTTTTTTCATTAGTCACATTTGACAATAATTTGTTTTCGATTATCAGTTGATAGCAGCCACTCTGTCTATCTTTACTATGATTAAACTGGACTAATTTTCAGGTACCTACTAAACTACAGTACTGGAAGAGTTTCATCTGGATGAAACCATTCTGTTCAGCTATCTTCCTAATGTCATTAATTGGAATACAGAGATAATCCTGTTCAGTGATCTTCCTAATGTCATAAATTGGAATACAGAGACAATTCTGTTCAGCGATCTTCCTAATGTCATTAAGTAGATTACAGAGACAATCCTGTTCAGAGATCTTCCTAATGTCATTAAGTGGATTACAGAGACAATCCTGTTCAGAGATCTTCCTAATGTCATTAAGTGGATTGCAGAGACAATCCTGTTCAGCAATATTCCCAATGTCATTAATTAGAGTACAACTAAGTTTTGTGTGTTTACTTTAAGCAGACTTCAAACCCCCTATAGCTGGGGAAGCTAATACACCTAAAGGCAGTTCTGTAAAAACTACTCTTAAATAAACAAGAGAAGGAACAACCAGACAGCTTGCATGTTGAAAAGAAACTAATGAACCCTTGACTATATTTCTGGTGCCTCTAGATTTACCTCACAGTCTGATTTTCGGGCTGGTGGGGTCATACCCCGAACTCTCTCCATCAACTGTAGGTGTCCGATGTATCTGAAACCCATGGGCGGAGGAAACCAGGGATCCTGTTGTCCAAAGTTCACCTTGAATCTACAAATGATTAGATGAAAGAAGCACACGGCGACATTATGCAATTTGCTGTGAAACTGCTCACAATATTATTTAACTGCGCTTGCCAAAGGCTGCCGGGCAAATGGGTAAGCTAAAGCACAGACAAAATAATATGTACAGCAGTCAGCAAGAATAATACCAGGCAATAAAATGAGTTGCATATTCTTCTGTCTGCCAAATCAAATATTTTCCTGATTCCAATCTTTGCCAGGGTTGAGGTGAGGGAGAAACTATGACTGATAGTTGAGCTATTTAATATTCAAAGTCTAAGATCTGAAGTCAAGAATCTTAATGTATGTTAAGAAAACAAACTGTACATGGGAATAATAATTTGAAAATATAAACATCCCACACACCCTCACAGAAAATTAAACAAGCAGAATATTTGATCAAGAAAACAAAAAGTTACTAGACTATGGCATGTGTTTCAGAATAATATGTGTTTTATGTGTGATGTACACAAGAAGAACATTTTTGAAGAAAAGGCTACAAATGCATTTCTCAGATTTGATAATTACTGCATCCTGGTTTGTGACATTTTCTCTTATGGGATGCTTTCAAAAGTCCCTCCATTCTCTCTACATGGTCTTGAATTCCTTTTCCCATCAATATTTCCAAGTAATTTTTTTTGTGTGGCTTTGCTGTCACCTTCTCAAAATGTTCAGTGATTACTCATGGAATGATTTCAAAAGTCCATCTAATTTTTCTGCAATCAATATTTCCAAGTACATTTTTTTTTCTTCCACCTTCTCAATATGTTCAGTGATTACTCATGGCATGGCTTTCAAAAGTTCATCTATTTTTCTGCAATCAATATTTCCAAGTAAATTTGTTTTGCTGCCATCTCAACATGTTCAGTGGTTCTCTCAAAATATAGAAAGTTATCTAATCTGCACCAAGAATGTACAATTAAATGGTATCCAGAGTGTTTTTTCCCCCCCTGTAATGCTGTTGCATATCACTTTCAGAGACTCACTTGAATAAAACTCATAAATATTAACCAGAAATAGCCCCTGGCACATGCACCAGCCAGACTAGTAAGTAGAAGGACAGAAAATGTAGAAGATGACAACTTCTACTAAACTATACTAGAAAGAAGTATAACTGTATTTCACTGATCGATAATTTACAAACAAATTACATTTTAAAACATTGAAGACTAATTGCTCACTTGTCTGCAATATTTACTGAATTTTGTGTGTGCATGCATTTTAATAAACTATAAGGAGCATTCTGAATTTAGGGAATATAGTCATTTTAAAAATGTATAATGAGCATGGTATCAAAAGCAATGTTTTGCACATAATTTAGTTCCAAATTATTTTAGTCTCGAAGGAACAATTCAGTGTAGTCTCTACAGCAATATAATTACAGAATGTAAAACACATAATACCTCACTCTCCCTAAAGGATAAGGGAATGTAGGGAAGATGGAATCATTTTCTGCATGCAAGTTAGAACAATATCAAACATGAAAGCTTAATTATTTTATAACGTTATTAATGTAGTCATCATTTATGCTAAAGTACTGTGCTTTAATAAAGCTGCTATGTACACACACCAGGTAATATTTAGCACTAAATGAATGCTGAAGACAAAATGTCCACAGTTCACATAATCCTGGTGACAGACAAACCTAAAGTCTACCACAGCCTGTGCCTGGTATACGTAAACATTTTAAACAACTTTCTACCTAAGAAAATATCCAATACATCAGGTATTTTCAGAATAGGTGTATCAGTTCAGTTGTCACAGAAATTATTTTCAAAGATGTCCATACTTCTAATCAGCTAATAGGACAAACATTTGTGCAGTCTTAGGACGGAACACTGAAATAAATGTATACAATGAGACAATAACTTGTAAGCAATATCAGGGACAGGGGAACATAAACAGGAATGCTTTGGTGTGCAGATGTCCATTACACTTGAGAAGAGGGTAGAACCTATCTGACTACATACAATTAATTTTCAGAGCTTTTGGTTGGTTGGTAAATCCTTTAGAAGACTTCTTTAGAAGACCAAATTTAAATTCTGATACACAGGCACCCAGGCCGTCCAAACCCTAATAATGGACTGCGTCTATCGGAGTGAGGTTGAAGTACACTTTTCTCCCAACTGGGGACATAAGTACCATTTTCACAGGGGCTATGTTACAGAGTTCACCTTCCCTTCTTGAAACTCAGAAATCAGTAGTGTTTGCAAACTGGTACTGAAACTTCACATCTGCAGAGAGGCTATTAACCCTACCAGACCGCTGTACCAATTTTTCGGTAATTTCCTAATCTGCCGCTATACCGCTGTACCCAATTTTCGGTATTTTGCCTAGTACGTGAAAAAAATGCGTCACAAAGTAAATATAACCAACCAATCGTGGTCAAACCTCATGGTCAGCCATTGCAAATGTCTGCCCCCATAGGTTTAAATTGACTTCGTGTGATTTAACGCGAAAAAATTCTGAAATTTCACAATGAAACTAGCGGCTGATGAACCGAGCACTTCAACAAGAAAGCGAAGTAGGTCTAGGCTTTTCACAGTCCAACAGGTGATCGATAATTTGGTTTCTTCAGACTGGATTGGCACACAAATGTGGAATATTGGTGATAGATGAAAGGTAGACCTATTTTCTACAATGTGTCCAAGTTACATCTTATTCTAACCACATGTTTGCATGCAACTAACGTTTTTTCTATATCATGTTGTTTTTTTCTATTCAATGCTCAGGAGCCCAGGTAATAGGGACAGTTAAGTTCAGGACCTCAGGTCTGGTAGGGTTAAGATGTAAACCAAGTCATGATTTAGCACAACAAATAGGCAGAGGCTGAGATTCATCCTAGGTTAGTAATAATTCCTCCACAGGATTTTGGTACTCATTTGTTAACAGACATCCACCTAATACCCCGAGGAATTCCAATGCTATGTGTTGTTATAAAGAAGGAGGACATTGTAACAAACCAATAACAAAATATGACACAAAGCTGTAGGCCCACCAAAAAAATAAGGACATGCATTTATTTCAATGAGCAAGATGTGTTATCTATATCTATCAATTAAATGATGTGTAGCAGTATCACACTTGACTGAAAAAAGTAAATAAAAATGTGCTATAAATACTAAGAACTGCAAATATTACAGCCCACTTCTCCAAGCATATATAACTAGAGAAAAATTTCACACCATGAAAGACAGTCTAACAGTTAACAATGAAGCACCACGCTGGAGCATGTTATTCTCAATGTACAATCACTCTTGGAACTGAAGCCAATCAAGAGCATCAGCATTGCCAGTACTAATAATATACATGCAATAACTTTGAAACACACTGGATAGCTAAGGTTTAAATGCAGGAGGCATGCGTTGTTTTTCCCTGCAAAAGTGTAATAGTATGCAAGAACAAAATAACTGTAAAAATCACTACATCTGTAAGAATGGTCTGAAATAATAGAGAAAATAAAATACAAAAACCAGATTTATACCATACTAAACATGTGTCAAAATCAAATAACTATCAAACAAAGATCTCTACTGAGCGTTAAGGTTGTGCAGGTATGTGTAACACCACTGATGTATTGAGTTTTAGTAACGTAATTAATTCATAACTAATCTATATATAACAAAGAACCTTAAGCCAATAATATGATAAATTAATTACAACAAAACTAATTCTAACACACAAATACATGACAAGCTAAGGAGAAATAACTTCAGCTCCAGAAGTTTCATTAAAAAATTGTTGCAAGAGCAAGAAAGAGTAGTGCAATCGTGAAACCTATTTTATGTAATGAAATCAAGGAGGGAAGATAATATACTGAATTGACAAGATAATAAAATTCTTTCAGCAGAAATAAATAAATATTTAATAAACAGTTGCAAAATGCTATATATATATATTATATAGAATGTGTTGAATATGATGAGGTGAATTACATTTAAAATGTGATAAAACAAATCTGATTCATGCTTTCTACAAACTTTAAAAGTGTCTTCTGGTACTTACCAAACACTGAACAACACGTCATCATGTAATAACTGAATAGTTTTGTTACAAAATATAAAGGAGCCCCATGTTTAACTGCTCACATCATAAAACACATAAAACTGAAATTATATATTCTTTTCTAATAACAATTACATAATAATGCGTTTCAAGTGTGGAAACAAAAGAATTCTACGAGTCTGACAAGAATCACAAAGGCATTTCTCAGTTAGGAGAACAAACACAGCCCAGCCCATAGACAGAAGATGAGAATGAAAATCAAGAAGCCATGTTCAAAAACAAACATGTTAGTGTGAAAACTGATACAATTCAAAAACCAAAGAAGAGGAAGAAAAATACTAGCACACTTTTGTATAATGTTGTTGCTTGGGCATACAATGTGTCATGCTGCAATTGCAAGTATTTTATCCACTGTACAATCTGCTCTCTGCCGCCTACATGACAGCCTCACATATACAAATGTATATTTCCTTTAATCTGTAAAATTATATGGCTAGGCAGGCAAACAAGTGTGTATGGTAAGAACAGATAATATGCCCACCAAGCCATGCACAGGAGTATACTCAGGAAGTCTGTCTGCACAAACAATAGATCCAAATGAAATAAAACTAAAGTAAACAATAGGATATGAAATTCAGAAAAATATGCCAAACCATTCTAATAACTAATAATATCAGAGAACAACCTCCATTATAGCGACAGTTTTTTTTTTTAATGCATGCACACTAAGTCCATATATTAGATAGTTTATGAACACACACATTAAACATTCAAATACTTATAGAAAAAGAATGCATGCAGGTAAAACTCCTGGCTGCGTGTCCAATTATATATGTACTGCTCAAACTTAAAGCTTTTATAAATGCCACTTGGGAGCATTACAAATTAATGAAGCACATTAACTTATAATATCATGCACATGATTGGAGAAATGAAAGGTGACTAGATCCCTAATACCAATGGAGAGAGATATATAAATATAACATTTTATCAGACATTAACAAGAATGCTAGAAAAGTTAAATACTGGAAATGCAACCAATACAAAATGCAAACACAATGATAACCAACTTAACAATGAAACAATTGTACAGTGAATTTAATAGATAACAGTGTGGATAATAATTGTAAGAATTGACAGAAAGACCAATGCAAAACATTAAGGGGAAGAGTTAACTGTAAACATAGGCTTTATTGGATAATGGGGAGGACAGGGGAGTACGTGCATGTGTGACAAGATCAATTAAGTGTGTGGCAGTGGGGCATGGGGGGTAGGGGGTGGGGAATCTTGAAATTGAAGTTGAATATGGTGTGTAACAAAGGCACTTGGGTAAGACATAAAACAGTTTTGAAGTTTCAAATAGAGCAGGTAGAACTACTGTGTACTCATATAAAGCTCACTCCACATATCAGGCACTGTATCTTACATTAGGGAGTAAGCTACACTAGGACTGACACGTACACCAACAGTAGGAGGCATGCGCTACAGATTGCCACGCAACTTGCAGACACACAGATCGATAAAATAGACATGGTAAAAGGGAGAGTTGCTGGATGGAGAACAGTTAGACGCAGCACTACTGACCAAATGTGGACATGAGCAAGCTGGCAGTCAACACTAGGTTATTAATAAGGACAAAACAATGCAGAAAACAATCACGGTTTAATGTTGACTTTAAACCAGCTGTGGTCAGTTTATAAGAAGGTAAAGCTACTGTCGACCAAAGCTATATAAAACTGTGCAATAGCATGTATTTAACAACATAGTTATATAAAACTATGTGCATTAGGACAATGATCAAAGATATGTAACACTATGTGCATTAGGACAATGATCAAAGATATGTAACACTATGTGCATTAGGACAATGATCAAAGATATTTAACACTATGTGCATTAGGACAATGATCAAAGATATGTTAACACTATGTGCATTAGGACAATGATCAAAGATATGTAACACTATGTGCATTAGGACAATGATCAAAGATATGTTAACACTATGTGCATTAGGACAATGATCAAAGATATGTAACACTATGTGCATTAGGACAATGATCAAAGATATGTTAACACTATGTGCATTAGGACAATGATCAAAGATATGTAACACTATGTGCATTAGGACAATGATCAAAGATATGTAACACTATGTGCATTATCATGTATTTAACAATTAAAACATCACACTTTGCAACATGTATCTTAAGTGCATGGACACATGTTGCTAGATATCTTTGTATAGATCAATCGGCACACGCAGGTGATGTTGTCGGTATCACACTGGCCACCTTTACTTCCCAATACATGTTCAGGTATCCAATAGGCTGGATCAACCTGGAAGTCTAGATCCACGTATGTTTAATGTGAATACACCCTGATGCAGATTGAACCCCTGACCATGTGGACATGTGTATGACAGTGTATCTGACATAACTGCACTTAGTGTAGTTTTTGCCAGGTGTGCCTTGGTTTCATGTTACTAACAAACACTGAGTGTCATGATGCACTTCTATGTGGCCATCTCAAGGACTCCATATATACAATTAGTGGTTATCTATATGTTCTTCAATTTATGATTGTTCAATATTTTTGTGTGATGATGATATTGTGTATTCGAACAGGATAGTGATCATAACATAAAATTCCAGCCAGACAGGAGCTTATTAATTCCAAGTTCAGAAGTAAAAGTTTAAAAACTGTAACTGTGATTTGTTTTTAAAATACAAACATAGTGAACCCTGCATGAGAATATGCATACTTTTATAACCTGGTCTAAAAAAAATGAAGCCTTGACATTTGCATCTAACAGGACAGGGATTGACAGAGCATTATATAATTAATGTTTAAAGAGCAGGCAGCTGTGAAAAGTCACTGGTTCACTCAGAAATGGTCAAAATCATGCAAAATCTAGTGTAAACTATTAAGTGTCAAACTGAACAATCACACAGAAGGCGGGAAACAGAAGAAAATGAAAATGAGCAGAGATGTGGATAAAGCACTTCACAGATTTCAAATACATCCCACAGCAGGCAGATACGACCAGTGAACTGAAGACATAAAAGGCTTGACGACTGCAGTTGTGTAGCAAGAAAGCAAACAGCAACAGACTAAGCAAGACTACTGATAGTTTGACAGCAGTCAATTCTACTGCTGGCAAGTACAATTGTACACAACACCCAAATATTCCCCTACAGCAGTGGTTCTCAACCTTTTCTGGCCCGTGCCCCCCTTCACCATATTTTCAGGACGTAATTCCCCCCTCCCTCCCCTTTCGTATTTCCTACCTAAAAATTTGGCCCGTGCCCCCCTTCACCATATTTTCAGAGCATCATTCACCCCTTTCGTATTTCCTACCTAAAAATCCCGCCCCCGCCCCTACACAGTATATGTAGTAATGGAAGTTAAATTTAATAGCACATACTAAAACAAGTCTACACGTCCACATAAAACATGATTTATGGGTCTACTTACTTTATAAATTGAATTTTAGAAGGGTGAGATGTACAGAACCGTACAGTATGAAGGGAAAAACAATATCAAGTAATCAGTTCTTGTATTAATGCGATCTTGAAATAATCTACCTCCTGGGGGGGAATTCCCCACCGGTTGAGAACCACTGCCCTACAGTAAATACACATTGTTTACCAAACACTACTACACTTGTATTCTGGGTGAAATATGGAAAGACGACTTTGTAGTGCAAACATCAGTAGGTAATTTTAAATTAAAGTGGCCTAAGGCAAGGAGACTTTGGCAAATAAAAAAAGTAGCTAATTTAAATATTTATGTATGTTCCCTCTAAGCTGTTCACTACGTTCTGAAATCATATGTGATCCAGTTATACCTCTGATGACAATCTGCTTCATACGAATCATTGTTTTATGCATAATAACAATTAGCATATTATCTGTTGCACACATCAGGTTATGATTCACAAAAGATGGGGTTAGTTCGTAAGGACATGTTTTCAACTGTCCTGGTTAAAACAGAACATGCTTCACTACAGCAATGACAAAGCAATACAACTGCAGATCTTAATTACTTCTCATTAATTAAAGAGCTGAAGAGTCAGGATGGCAGATTCTACATAATGATTGCTAGGACTAGCAAGACAAAAGTACAGGCAAAAATCAATTCTGTTGGCATGATTAACAAGTGATGCTATGAACCAAGCCATGTTGTAGCATGCTCTAAATGTACAGTCTAATTATGAGGAAACTAGAATTGACAGCAGTATGATTTTGCTCACAAAATGCATTATTTATTGTATCCTTCTACAGTACACATTAACCATATAAAAAAAATTATCTGTATTTATACAAATGTCCATTATTGTCTGCTTACAGCAAATATACAACAAAGATAATAACAATGCTATTTTGTAATGTCAAGCGCTGCGTAAGAGACTATGAAACATATTCAGAGGAACCTAATCATAATAAATAATTCTCTTCATTCAGATAACAGGCCGCTGCCTATACTTAGTGTTGGCATGAATGTTTTAAAGGGAAGTCAATAACAGAGCAGCTCAATTATGTATGATTGTCCTCGCTGATAACTCCCCGGGCGGTGAGAGCCTCAAATAGTCAAGTAACCAGAATAAACAACACACTCAGAGTCATGTGACACCATCCAAAAGTTTAAATACATGCACAAAACTGAATGTAACTGCATGTGCTACTAAAGTTACAAATGTGAGATATTTTGTGTAAGATGTGCTGAGCTGTGAAAAGAATGACCATCAAAGTAAAACTGCTAATAATTAATCCAATAAAATGCAAAACCAATTCAACAAGGGAAAATCTGAATATGACTAATATTTTTTCAATCAATCATCCTCTGGATCTATATTCAATATTTTAAAAAGCTATAATTGTCTAAACTCTTGCAGTCAACTAAACCAAGCTGTTTTCTGTTAAATACATGCAATGAAGAATTATATGGGGTTGGTCATTCTGTGGGAGATGAAAATGACTGAGAATCATATGGCATAAGTGTGATCCGTGTTTGATCTTCTTGGACTTTCTTCTGTCCTGTAGTAGCATTTTCAGTGTAAAGAATTCTAAAACTCCTGGCACCTTGCTATCAATCTGATGACAATCTTAGTCCCACACTATCAATCTGTTCAAAATCCTGGTCCTATACTCACAATCCTGGTCTCATGCTACAATCCTATCACAATCCTGGTCCCATGACAACAATCTTATCACAGTCATGATCCCACATTAACAATCTGATCACAATCCTGGTCCCACATTAACAATCTGATCACAATTCTGGTCCCACAATAACAATCTGATCACAATCTTGGGCCCATGCTAATAATCTGATCACAACCCTGGTCCTACATATGTGAGTGGGTGGGGAGATATGTGTAGTTGGGTGGTTGTGTGTGGGTTGGGGATGTGTGGGTTGGGGAATGTATGTGTGCTTGGGGTGTGGGTGGATGGGATGTGTGGGTGGATAGGGAGATGTATAGGTGTGGGGATGTGGTGGATAGGTGGGGGGATGTATGTGTGTCTGGGTTGTATGTGTGGTTGGGTGGGAGATGTGGGGTGAATGGGGGATGTGTGGGTGGGTGGTGGGTACCCATAACATGGTAATATGCATTGTTTGTGTTTACAAAATTCATTTGACAATGTTTTTTCCTATACACTACTGATGAACGAAAGATGAGTGATTGGAAGGGTTCGAATGTAAGACGGGCCTGCGTGCCCAATTTGTTACCCTTTGAAAATAAAGTTCGTTCGTTCGTTCATACATCCAATTTTCGTACAACAATTTGACCACAATCATGGTCCTAATTAATAATCTGATCATAATCCTGGTCCTATATTAACAATTTGATCACAATCCTGGTCCCATGCTAACAATCTGATCACAATCCTGGTCCCACATTAACAATTTGATCACAATCCTGGTCCCACATTAACAATTTGATCACAATCCTGGTCCCATGCTAACAATCTTATCACAACCCTGGTCCTACATTAACAATTTGACCACAATCATGGTCCTAATTAACAATCTGATCACAATCCTGGTCCTACATTAACAATTTGATCACAATCCTGGTCCCATGCTAATGATACTGTTCACCCTGCATTGCATTTTATAAAATCTCTATGCATTGTCTATAGCATTGTTACTAATATTTTGGTCAGTTTAAACACCCTTATTATGGCAATTGAAAGATCTCTCTCTCTCTCTCTCTCTCACCCACATTTGCAAGCTGCTGTCATCATCTTTCCACAGCATTATTAGTGACAAATTCAACAAACTATTGACAGAAAGTCAGCATAATCTTGTCACATATTTAGTCTTCGAAGCAATAGCTTTTCATATTTTAAATTAACATTTTCTAGCTATATGACGGGCTCTTGACTTCTAAGGGATAGACAGACGTTTGCACATGCAAAGGATGTACTCACAGAGAGAGAGAGAGAGAGAGAGAGAGAGAGAGAGAGAGAGAGAGAGAGAGAGAGAGAGAGAGAGAGAGAGAGAGAGAGAGAGAATGGTGGGGGGAGGGGGAGGAAAGAATTATATTTTGGACTAATAAATAGTAATCCTCTATATCCCGACTACAGACCAACAAGATTAACACACTTTACAGATAAAGTGAACTTGCACACTTATTGCATAAAGAAATTAGACATTCCCTGAGACACACTTAAACATTATTTCAGTAACAATGTCAACAGTTTGTAAAGACATCAAGCAATCTAAAAGGTTTTTTCATAAAAGCTTATAAACAATAGTATTTCCTTTGTCACACATAATTGGCAATGATTGGCACTGATATTATGCAATGTGGCTGAAGTATACAGTGCTAACACATGTTGCAGAATACAAGTTAATTAACTGATCCAGATGATTGCATATACGGTGGTAGTGTCAGCAAGACACTCCAGGTAAACTTCTATTTTATCAATCCTATATTCTTTTCTCTAATAAAAACTAGACATGGAATGGAAACTAATAATATCACAAAGCGACTAATAAGAGCTTAAGTATTATCATATACTTTTGACACAACTGACAGTAAGTAACACAAGGTAATATACATGTTGGAGGCAAAACAAATAAACATTAGTGATTAGTATCATACAAGATAAAACAGCCTACACATATGTTCCGAGGTACACTTTGTTATCCAACATCAAACAAACAACACCAAATAAACACTTTTCATTTGACGAGAATCACTGCCAAGCAACAATAAAGTAGAAATGTCATAATTTTTTATCAGTTTCTTATGGGGTAAGTAGAATCAGCAAACAAGTTAAGTAATTTAATAGAAATTACATTTAAAACTATAATAAAGAAGTTGCTCATGCTTATCTTTTAAGTATATTTCTTGATAAACAACAAAATAATAAAGTCTAAAAAATAGGATAAGATGAAAATTAACTAACAAACAAAATGTTAAAACCCATCATCCATTTATCAACCAAGATCTATATTATTGTATAGTAGTAAGTGCACCTCATTACTGGGTAAAAGAAATACTGTTGAAAATAGTTTATCTGGTCTAACTTACAACAGAAAATATATTAATATAAACAAAGCAAAAACAAGCAAATGAGGTTAAGAAAGATATCTTTAGAAAATTCAGCCTGGTGTGTTAATAAAACATCATTAGTAATCCACCTTACCTGCAATTCTTGGATAGAACATGAGGGAACAGTGCCATCTCCTTGCTTCCAACTGGGAATCCATGCAAGGGTGCAGCAACTCCATACCAGGTTCCATTCTTCATAAAAGAAATGCTGGCTGGACGAGAGTCCAGGTCAAGCAGTGCTCCAATCACATCACCTTGCTCAAAACGCACACCGTAGTCAGTGAAACGGTTGTTGGTGGAGAATTTGCCAGTGCCACCATAGCCAAACGACCAAGGTTCCTCGCCTGTTAGGAAAATGTAAAAATAACATGCAATAGTCTAACAGATAAAGTTAATATCATATCAAATACTAATGTAGGAGTCTGAAGTTCAAGGGGCTTCACATATACTAGACCATAGTGTGATGATGAATTCCCAGTATCCTTATGTGTTAACGATCCTTCCCTGAGAAATCTCTTGTAGCCAATATATAAGATGGCTCAACCCAAGAACAGCCAGTTGACAGAAGAAAAAAACTCAATCCTCAACATGGAAATGACTTTTGCTGCGCTGGTAAGACTATGTATCACTCCATATGTTATCAGCTCAACACAGCATTGTAACACTTTTAAAAAGGGCATTTTCCAGAAATGTTTTCCCTCTCCAAGAAAATGACAGCAGTATTTCATTCACACTATTAAACAGAAAAAGAACAGAAAAAATGAAATCACAAAAAGCAGAAGTTCCCTCAGAGGCAACATCATTTGTGAAAGGAGCAATTCTGTAGCCAGCCACTGAATTCAAATATTTTGGCGCAATGATAACATATAGAAAATATACTAATAAGGTGCAATGGAGGATATCTCAAGCTAAAGCAGTATTCCACAGGGTGACAAATTTTATGCATGAAGGTGGGAGAGTGGGTGAATAGAAGACAATGATTAGATTTGTGAGGCATTATTTGGAGATGTGGTTCACTAGAAGAATAGTTTAGTTTAGTCGATGGATCAACATCACAGCACATGGGTGTAACTCATAAGTGCTCCGTTCTTCTCCTAACTCAAACCTGAGTCTGGAGAAACTCAGCTCAGTGCACGAACTCCATAGCTTCGGTGAGGATCCTGAAATACTTTGGGTAGATTTTTAACTCGAAATTTTGCCCAGGCAGCGCCATTAGGCTACTCTTTTTCGACATCCAACTGCCAAGGGATTGTTTACGTGCGCAACAATACACATGGGCATCCGATCTTACTACCCAGAGACCAGGGGAAATTTTATTACTAGAAATCTATGTGAAAAAAATCCCAGTCCACACCGGGGCTTGAACCCGGGACCTCCAGCACTCAAGGTGGAAACCATACCTCAAGACCATGCAGCCCCCTCTCTAGAAGAATGCTGGGAACCACCATGAACAGATAAACAGAGTAATGATATCGTGAAAGAAGCTAAGAAACCGAACTGGTTATTTGTACGAGGGTAAGTTAATAAGTAAGTCACAAATGCCCGTAGAAAAATAACTAAATATGATAACAACTTGAAACCAGTTTATTTTTATACATACATTGTCCCTTTATTTCTCAGCATAATTTCCACCAACATTGATGCACTTATCCCATCGCTTTATCGGTCCTTCCAAACCGGCTGAATAGAACTGTGTGCTCTGTTTTCTAAACCATGTTTTCACTTCACATTCCACTTCGGCATCCTTCGCGAAATGTCTCCTGCCAAGGTGGGTTTTCAGTGTTTATGCTGACAAATGTTTATCCCATAAAATGGTGCATAGCTGAGTAGAAAAAGTTACGAGGGCGAGTCAATAAGTAAGTCACACAAGTTCTATGCAGCCGGTTTGGGAGGACTGATAAAACTATGGGATAAGTGCATCAATGTTAGTGGAAATTACGTTGAGAAATAAAGGAACAATGTATGTATAAAAATAAACTGGTTTCAAGTTGTTATCATATTTAGTTATTTTTCTACAGCCATTTGTGACTTACTTATCAACTTACCCTCGTATAAGAATTAGACATCTACACTCTTTGGATATATCATTATTGGAAAGATGGAAGGAAAAAGAGAGCGGAGGATCTTGTGAGAAGGTGCTTGACAGCATGGCATCATGCAATAAAGAACATCAATATATCTTAAATGACTGGCATTCACAAGACAGGAGACTTTGGAAAACACACACACATAACATTTTAAATTGATGACAATTCACCAGACATGAGACTAATGAAAGATTAAAGAGTGGAAGGCACAGTGGGAGCAAGACTAAAAAAAAAAAAAAAAGGAATAAACAGAGGGAAATGATTGATAAGATAGGAAAGTCTGGAGGAGAGGACACAGCAAGTTGAGCAAAACAAAAAATAATATAAATAATAAACATAAGAACATCTAAATACGTAAACATTAATGTGCAAACAAACTGAGAACAAACACAATCAAGCCTGACAGCAAACACTATAGACTATAATAATATGGGGTGTCTAGCTGGTCATGTGTCGAAGTCCACTTGTTCCTGCAGCAAGCGAGGCGCTGTCGTTATTTGGAGGTGACACGTTCAAATTCCGGTCTGTAACTATAGCTTTCAATTTTTATGTTGTCTAGTGCGTCCTCTATTCTCTACTTCGTCTTTTTTTTTACTTCTATGAGCCCCAAACAATACTTGATGTGTTTATTTATGAACTGGATTATAATAAGAAGACTAACCAATGAGACAATCTACTGTTGCTGAATGTTACATTATAGACCCTGCCACTTTCGCATCCACTCCTAGAGAAATAGAAAGCCACACATAAACTCACCCAGCTGGAACGAGGAGCTGTCAATAGACCACCCAATCCTGACAATGTGGGGATCTTGTTCTTGGTGGTCATCTCCAAAGTCTGTAGGTAAGTGTTCTACCACATGCACTTCAAAGAAAGCCTGCCCACATAACAATAACATGTATATGAGAACGTCAACCAAAAATGGCGTGAATCTCTAAAAGTTGTGACAATGATGTGGATGCGGTCAGGGTCATGAACTCTGGTTCCACAAAGATGTTCAATTGTATGGAAGACTGAGATGGTGTAGATGGCCAAGAAGTCTGCACTGGCCAGTCCTTAGGCAAAAGGCAATGGTTTGCTTCAACTGCCAATTTTAAACAAAGTAGCAGCTCTCATTCCTATTAATTATATAGTGAGAAGGTAGCCAATGGAGAGAAATAGTTTTATAATCTTTGGATGCTGTCCATTCATACCCTCCTCAAGTGAGACCTGCTGTCAGTGAAGAATAAAAGCAGCAAATAAACTAAAATAAATTTGGCAGAACATGCATCTTTCCTGTGTCAACATACAGATGTGAGTCACAGACTATTTTGCAATCACTAAGGAAGAAAATCAGGGCTTCTGAACTCAAATTGTACAGAAAAATTCTTAGAACACCATAGATAAAGAAGAAAAAATACTGGCTTTCTACAAGATTTGAACATCAAAGAAAACTGGCTCATTTACAGCATCATGTTTCAGAGAATAACTGATGTGTGTGAGTGGGTAGGGGATGTGTGGGTGGTTGGGGTGGGGGAGGGGGAGTATATGTGGGTGGTGGGGGGGTGTGTAAGTGGGGGATGTGTGGGTGGGTGGGGAGGTTTGTGTGGGTGGGGGTGTGTAAGTACCCTGGCCATCACAGTGGTTTGGAAAGAAAAGTGGTGGAATGCATGGTTTCTGTAAGAAGATGCAGGAGTCAACAGCAAGAAGAGGCATGACGCATATAACAACACATAATTCTGTATATACATATTACCAGAGCATGAATTCAATGGTATAATTGTGTGTTTACTTTCCAAACTCCTACACCATACAGCAATGTTGAGTAAATATAACATTTGACTATTCTCTTCCTTAATGGCTTGTCCAAAATGATCACGTATTACACATAAATATCAATTGGGGAACCCTTTGAGGCCATGGAGACAGTTCATAAATAAACACACACATCACAGGTCGGTTACTATAGCTGTACATTTAGATGTTGTCTAGTGCGTCCTCAAGCTTCTACTTCCTTCCTCTACTTCTATGAGTGTCAAGCAATACATGTGTGCTTATTTATGAACTGTCAAAAATGATGACTACTTTATGCACCAGAATAGTAAATTAACGCCAGAACACACACATATAGAGAATATATACATATATATATGATGTGCACAACTATACATGGGGGTCTTACTGACAAAGTGATCAAGCCATTCGTCTCACACTCTGAAGGTTGCAGGTCATTTTTGGATTCCATCATTTGCTTCTCAAGTGCAATATTTTCAGACTCCTAGGAGTCAGTGACAGACCTACAGAGTGTGCTCTCTGCAACTCTTTCAGCAGGCACCCTAAGGAAACGGACCAAACCAAGGGGGATAAACCTGCTACAATGAAGTCAAGCCTCTTGCCTGTAAACCCCCTTATGAAACTACTATTCATGAGTTTCAGTTTACACAATGGGTTTTGGAATATACTGGCCACACAGAAGTATGCTCTAATAACTAAAAATGCACTCTAAGACAGTCAAGATCAGTTTACCTGAACTGGAACTAAATAATATCATATAATGGTATTGAGATCATTAAAAGCTACTCAATGACAGTGGTTCAGAAAGAACTAACAACTCTAATACAAGCCTACTTAATAATGACAAATAACTGTAAACATAAGGAATCAAACTGGCAACTAAGCAATGGTGAAATTCCATCCATCCATCATGTGCCGCGCCGGTAAGCGTGGGCAGTCATGATTCATCATTTCACTCAATCACCAGAGTTGTGGATCAGCTCAGTGTTTTTGTCTCGACCATGCCATGTGGTGAAGCCATCCAGGTATTTACTTCTCTGCCTTCTCCTTATTCTCTTCCCCTCCATCTTGCCAGTTGTCACCAAGTTCTCTATGTCCAAAAAATGTTGACTGTCTACGTCTAATTTCTCTTATCTAATTGTGAAATTAACTTCATATTAACCACAACAGAAACATGAGAAGAACCCTACTTTGCCCCTGCACACTCCATACGTAGCTCTGGCCCCAGCCCAGGTAAAACAAAAACCAGAAGGATCATTCAGAACAGTTCCTCCATACCTGAAATAGAGGATAAGAATAGAAAGTAACATACTTTTCACTTTTTTACATAACACATAAGGCTGAGTATTATGACTTTGTCCACCAGGCTACAGAAGATCACATTATATACTAATAATGGTAAAGTTAGTTGCTTGTACTTTACAGAATGTTGCAATCAACCCTAGCATTTATTGACTGCTTGTGATTTACTAGGCATTAGTTTGTCATTGCTTTCTGAACAGCTGACCCCTCTTAACATAGAAACGCAAAACAGTCTGTGAAATGCAGTTTCACTATTCCCTAAGTGACATACTAATAATAGGATACTTAAAATATTGCCCAATCACAAGCTTTTTCTTAGTAGAATGATACATTCATTTAAAAACATTTGTCATAGCTTTAAACAAAGATGTCAGCGCCAGCAGCCAAGTTTGAATTTACCTATTAGCAAACTTCATAATGAAAGAGGCAAACATGTATTATGGATGAGAGTAGTTGTAGATAAAATAGTAAACATTTCTGTGAATGTTAAGTCATGCTGCGCTTTTTGTTTTAGAAACAGAGGTAGCAAGATGGTGCTAAATGTAAGCTTTTCCCCTACAAGAGATCAGATAAGAGCATCCATCCAACAGACATAGACATTAGGATTGAAGTGGCTAAGCTGTTGGAACAAGTACATGAAGTTCTGTTTAAGCTAAACAAAAGTGTGTGTGAAGCTATAATTTTGTTTTAAACATTTAAACGATTTTAATCTGTAAACAGTAACATACCCATCAGGATCTATGACTAGATTGAGGTCAGAGTTAAAATGGTCCAAGAGAACTGCATATTCGTCAAAATGTGGCTCATCAAGTTCTGAATCAACCTCAGGCTGCCATCGGTTGACTGACTGTCGGCCATAACTGCTCAACCTACCAAAGCAGAAACATGAAATATACATTAGCAATGTTTGTGTTGAGACACTGCAACAGTCAGACACGTACATGTGAAATTATCATGTTAGTATTTTTTTGTGCATATTTTGCCTTTCAGCAACAGGTTAAGAGTCAACTGGGGTGAGCTTTGTTAGTTAGTTAGTCTTTCCTCTTGAGCCTAAGGCGGCGCATAGGGCAGAAGTCCTGTCTCTCCATGCTTGGCGGTTCGCTGCTACCTGTTGTAGATCTTGGATATTTACTTGGCCATTGAATGAGCCTTCTCTAATGATGGTTCTACGCAGGGTCTCTCTTGGTCTTCCCCGTTTTCTTTTCCCTACTGGTGACCATATGAGGGCTTGGTAGGGGAGTCTTGACTTGTCCATTCTGAGTACATGGCCGATGTAGTTCCATCGGCGTCTTCTTATGAAATTGGATACTGTATCTTGCTTAGTCTCTTGTCTTATTTGCGAATTGGTTCTGAAGTCTGTCCAGTGGATGTTTAGAAGTCTTCTAAGACATTTGTTCTCAAAATTGTCTAATTTTTTATCTAAAGCTACCGTTGATTTCCAACTTTCACATCCATACGTTAACACTGGAATCACACAAGAGTTGAAGATTTTAAGTTTTGTGTGTTTACTGAGTGTCTTTGACTTCCAGATGTTTGACAGCTTATTGAAGGCACTAGATGCCAGTGCGATTCTAGATGATATTTCTGGTGTTGAGTCCCCTGTAGATGTCATTTTGCTTCCTAGGTATGTAAAGCTGTTGACTTTTTCAAGAACGTAGCTGTTCAATTTGGTGTCATCTGAACTGTTGGTAAGATCAATAGTCTTTGTTTTTGTGGTGTTAATTTGGAGACCAATTTGTCCTGAAACATTTTGGAGGTGGTTTATTTTCTCTTGGGCATCCGGGTGTGTTGAACTCAAAAGCACTATGTCGTCGGCAAAGTCCAGGTCTTCTAGAATTTTGTCAACCCAATGGATACCCATATTTGTGTTGTTTGTGCATTTGCGCATGACCCAGTCGATAGCTATTCCAAAAAGCATCGGTGATAAGACACAACCCTGTTTCACTCCTGTTTTGACTGAGAACCAGTCAGAGTTGCCTGTTTCTGTTCTTACGCAGCAACGTGTTTCTTTGTAGAAAGATTTTATGACATTGGTATATTTGGTAGGAAAACCATAGATGTTAAGTAGATTCCAAAATGAAGGACGGTGGATACTGTCGAAGGCTTTTTGAAAGTCGACAAAGTTGGTGATTAATTTCGACTGGAATTCTACGGAGTCTTCAATGATTATTCTGAGGGTGAAAATGTGGTCTATGCATGACCGTTTTGGTCTGAAGCCTGCTTGTTTTTCTCTGAGTCTTTCATCTATCGCATTTTTCAATCTCTCAAGTAACATGCTACAAAAAAGTTTTCCTGGTACTGACAATAGAGTGATACCACGCCAATTATTGCAATCAGACATATCGCCCTTTTTAGGCAGTTTGAAAATTGTAGTCTTTGTGAGCTTTGTAGTCTGCTTCATACAAAGTGGTATTCATAGCCTTGTATATATCATCAATCCATCATTAGCAGAAGATTCCTCTAGAACTCTCTGAGGGACACTTGTTTTGTTATGATCTTGCTACATGACCAACCCATCTGACTTGCTGTCTGTAATAGTCTAGAGGGCGCTGTCCCCACTTGCTTCCTGATATCAGCTATACTGACCATGGGACCGAGAACTGTGAACATAAATGAATGCCTATGCCATTGGTCAGGGTACATGATCATGACTAAACCACTTTGTTTTCTTCAGAAAAGTTAAATGACATGGAGTAACCAAATAATGTAACCCATTAACAGTCTTTCTAAATTCATTTCTATAATAAGCCAAATGTACTGCTTCTGTTGCTGTCAGCTGTAAATTATCTATCATGATTTGAATTTGTCTATGATGTGGCCTTCTTCACATCCACTGTTATTGTGTGGTTTCCTCAAAAATGATCTTTTCCAGATTTTTATATCACTTTACATGCTCAAAACAGTTAATTTTCCTCAATTTTAATTTGTCTTAATAAACAATCTTCTTCAGTATTGAGTTCTTGCTGGAAATATTTATTTGTTCTCTTTTCTGTCTAATGAATTTTTAGTACTCTTCTGTAATACATTTTTTATATTCAAAGAAGCATATGTGCTTTTCAGCTGATTAGTTAAATGTCCAAGTTTCACACGCATATATATGTTTTCACAAGAAATAGGCATGCTCTTAGTACCCTTGTTGTTCTTTCCGTTCAAATCAATCTCCTCAACTTCCAAGAAAATACTCAAATTAATTTTACAAGATTGCATTCCCTAGAGATATTCCAGTAGGAAACACATTAACACTATCCTACCACAGCTCCAACTCTTTAATCAATTAATCAGATGCTGTCTCCACATTGGTAAGGCAGCAACAACAATGAACAGGTTAAAAAAAGAGTCTGGGAGAACAGAAAGGTTACTGCCAAAACATAAGTCCTTGTCTATCAAGCCTGTGTCCTTAGTACTCTTCTTTATGGCAGTGAAACCTGAACAACTTACTCAAACCAAGAGTAACGTTTAAACAGCTTTCATATGCGGTGTCTGCGAAGAATTCTTGGTATGAAATGGCAAAGACAAAAATCACAAATACTGAAGTATTAGAAAGATCAGGTTGTGTGACGGTTTATTCCATGCTCAGTCTTCATAGACTTAGATGGATAGGACATCTTAGGAGGATGGATGATGGTAGAATACCAAAGGACATCTTTTTTGATGAATTACAGATGGGTAAGAGATATCAGGGACGGCCTCTATTACGATACAAAGATGTGTGTAAGCGGGACATGATTGATACAGGCATTGATAATGCACATTGGGAGCAAGTCGCCGCTGAACGTGTTGCATGGAGGGCAAACATCAGAAATGGAATAAAGACAAAGGAGAAAATTATTGCAGATAAGTCACACACCGAGCGTGTGAGATGTAAGATGGTGCACAATGGTGGAAATGACGTGTTTCACATGCACCCATTGTGAACGAACATTTACAGCGCGAATCAGCCTTATCAGTCACATTCGCTATCGCCATAGGTTAAAGTTATTATGCCTTTTTAAAGCACAAACTATCGTCTGTCAAGACGGCAAGGTGCCAATGTAATGTAATGTCTCCACATTGAAGGTTGGCTGCAATGGATCTCCAACACTGTCTGTCGCCTTGACTGTACATTCTGTCAGGATGATGTCCGTCCATCTCTTGATGTTATCTTCCCACTTGTATCGCTGTCTACCTCTTGCTTGGTTGCCCTCAACCTTGCCTTCCAGTATGGTTTTTATAAGAGTATCATGTCTTTTAACATGGCCGAAATATTTCACTTGCCTCCTCTTTATTTCTTTCATCAACTCTCTCTTCATTCCCAGTTTTTCTAGAACCTCTGCATTTGATTGTTTTTGTTTCCATGAAATACGACTTATTTGTCTGGATCCACATATCCAGGGCTTCTATGCGACTTTCTAGTTGCTTGTTCAATGTCCAGGCTACGTATGAATATACGTAGCATTTGACAATTCTCATACTTAATGCGTTATTATTATTAATCTCTCTAGATGTTAATACTGATTTCATGCCTTTGAAAGCATTTTTGGCCATCCCTATTCTCTTTCTGATTTCTATTTCACATCTGCCATCATCTGTTATTATATGTCCAAGATAGGAGAAACTTGTTACTTGTTCTAGTATCTGCCCGTTTACTGTGATGTTCATTGATGACCTTTCCTTTTCACTCCTAATAATCATAGTTTTTGTGTTTTGGATGTTAATATCTAAGCCACATTCTGCTCTGTGCCTGTTTACTTGTTTCACTAGGTCTTGTACTCTTGCTCACTTTCTGCTAGTAACACGGTATCATCAGCATACTTAAGATTGTTTATGATTCTTCCATTGATGTTAAGTCCAGGCATTTCAACTTGTTTCAAAATTCTTTCTGGGATGTTGAAGAGGCATCCCTGTCATACTTCTCTTTTTATCTCTATAGGCGACGAATAGTTATTTCCGCATCTAACAGACGCCACTTGTTCCCAGTACAAGTTACTAATGCGTCTGATGTCCTTTCCGTCTACTTCTATATCTTGAAGGCACATTCATGTTGTACTCTATCAAAAGCTTTCTTAACTCTTTAATATACAATGGAAAGTAAAGTACTGCTTAATTGTCACTGGGATCCATAATTTATATGACCAAATCACATATGTGGGGCAATGTGGTTTTATAACCTTTAATTTTCAGTCCTGTTAAATATATGGTACCTATTTTATGAGGTTAGGCTGATCCCAGAGCTATACCATTTTCAGGATGCAATCCCTACCACCACTGGTGATTGAACCCCAGACCAATGCATAGATAAGATAGTGAGGTGAGTGTAATACCCACCACAACACAAAAAACCATTCAAAAACCAAGCCCTTACACTCATCATTTGTCATTTGGTGACAAAAGATAAATCAATCACTCGCTCTCACACACACACTCACAGAGAGAGAGAGAGAGAGAGAGAGAGAGAGAGAGAGAGAGAGAGAGAGAGAGAGAGAGAGAGAGAGAGAGAGAGAGAGAGAGAGAGAGAGAGAGAGAGAGAGAGAGAGAGCAAACTTTCTGACAATCTGTAAACCTCACCCTTGCTCTTCTTCCTTCTTCCGTAGTAAATCATGAGCTGCAATAATTTGGTGTGGTGACACTGAAGCCTGATGGAGTTGCTGCAATTGCTGCAGCTGGGATTGCAGATGTTGAGGAGCTTGCTGCAACTGTTGCTGCTGGGCCAGCATCCCAGATGACAAAGATGTGGCTGTGAGAGGGGCCAGGGCTGCATAAGATGCTGGGATTCCTTGAATAGAATGGTGAAGTCCCGGAACTGCCCCGCCCATAACAGGCATACCGTGGGCACTAACTCCAGCCATATGAGGAGGCAGCCCAGCTATACTGACCATGCCTTGATGACCCATGCTCAGGGCACTCAATGCTCCTGCAGAAGTAACCACAGCAGAAGTCATGACTGGTGCTCCTGCAACGTGTGAAGCTGCTGCTTGGGCTGCTGCTGCCTGGGCTGCTGCCATATGCTGGTGGTGCAACATTGCAGCTGGCTGCAGGGCTCCGTGAGGATGATGTCCGGACATACCAGGAGGGAGCTGCATTGCTCCTGGCATGACCATATACTGCTGTGGAACCATCATAGGCACGAGGCCTGCTGGATACTGGTTCATGGTTAAGCTAAATGCTTCAATCAATTATCACCAGTAAATAGATGAGCCTCTAGTTGCCACTAGTTTTTAAAGATTTGCAAATGTGCTGTCAATACATACACCCAGAATATCTGCAATAAAGAGCAAAATTGACTCTACATTATTGTATGGTACAGAAACAAGGATAATGAATAAACACTGGGTAGATAAAATTACAGCTTTTCAAATGAAGGTGAATAATAAGAATATCATGACAGAAGAAAACACAGTATTACAAAAACTGGGATTGAAGAAAACATTACTGAATGAGATCAAATGTAAGTCAATCAGAAGGCCACCAAACCCTACTCAAGACGACTACCACGTTATGGATAGACCAGAACAAGTCATTATTCTGCGCCTCAGAACAGGACACAATAGATTACGCAACCACATGTATACAAAATTCAAGATTGGTGACTCAGCCATATGCACATGTGGTTTGGTGTCGCAGACAGCAGAGCACATGCTCCAGGACTGCCCTAACTATAACATATCTAGGTGAACCTAGTTAGTTAGTTAGTTAGTTAGTCGACAGATCATCCTCATTGCACATCGAACCATTCAGTCCATAAGTGCTCGGATCCCCTCCTCAGCAAATCCTGCAGCGTGTAGCGGCGAACCTTCTGGCCTAGAGAGACAACAGTGGAAGATAAACTCTATGGACCGCCGAGTGAACTAAAAAAGACTTAGATTCATACAAGAGACAGCATTGCAGTTATAGACATATTTCAAGCGAACGAAAAAAGAAGATCAAGTGCAGACAATGTTACATGCGGTGGACATCAATTAATAGAATGGAATAAGCATGTTTGAAAGCACCAGGACAGACTCACCATAGCTAACCTTCAATATGGAGATGACACTTGATTATACAATGTAAAAACATTTGCTAATGTAAACATTATAAACAAAAGCAATGAGTATTATGATTAAAACAACTGTCATCATGCCAGTATGACTGATTATTTCAACTGCAAAGTTTTAAAACTCAGGTTAAGTTTTGTGAATGTTATTTCCAACAAATGGGTCACTAAGGTTGCCAACAATGGTCAAGACTGTGAAGCACCTCTTCATGGTGCGGCCTATCCACAAACAAAGATCCAGCCTGGCTAGTTATACAGAGTCACTATACTCCTCACAGATGTGAAGTGTCAGTCTTGCATACCCCACTGCTTTCTGAGCTTGGGGAGGGGAATAGGAACTCTGCAATACAGTTCCCATGAAGATGATATTTTTTTACCGGGCTGAGAGGAGAATACACCGATATCACTGTGATAAATGCAAAGTATGTTTGAGGGCTCTGATGATCTGAATGTCAATGCATTGGACTAATAAAATGAGACAAATTAAACTACAACAGTGGCAGAAATGTATATCAGAGTCAGTGTGTATCTAAATCATCTGTACCTGCCAGATAAAGAACATTATGTAGTGAATGTTTTAATTCTAATGCAACACACACAACACTTCTCATTTTCTAGATACTGATGCATGATAAAGCAGACACGGTCAAGTCCCTTTGGGAATATGTATAGTCTGAAAGAACAGATAAATCATAATAGCGTATAGAGATTACTGCAGCTAGGAGCCACCAGACGATCTGACCGATACTCAGTACTCCGAGGAAAAACCAGATGTACACATATTCAGACTGCAAATGGTACCATTATTAGTTAGTTAGTCGACAGATCATCCTCTTTGCACATCAAACCATTCAGTCCATAAGTGCTCGGATCCCCTCCTCAGCAAATCCCGCAGCGTGTAGCGGCTAACGACGCCAGTTCTGTGTTGGTACCATTATTATCGGGACTCTTTGCTGGTTGTTAACGATAATAACAGAGCATGTATAGGAATGTCCTGAGTGCTGTGATGTAGATTCTCGGCTCAATTTAAGTCCTTTCTCTATTTCTGTTGCCTTCTTGACACCTTCAGGTTCAGAAGAGACATCTACAGTGAGCTTTGACATGTTTCATGCATAGTATTAGTAATCCATTATTTGCAGTGAGACAGTGTGAAGCTCTCAGTAGGGTGATGGTGCCTTTTGGCACTGTTAGATGCCCAAACCGTCCAACATGCTTTTCTTGAAATGTGAGGTCTCTGGTGTTGTCCTCATCATCATCCAGAGACTTGCAGGCTGGCATGGGTGATCATGCTTCTCCACAAATTACGAACTCCGACGTCATGGATCAATTCGTGCCATGACACAAGACTATCAATAATTTTTTCATGCCGTCTTCCTCTATCTCTCTATCCGCACATCTTTCTGGTTGTCAAAACATCTTCCAGTTTTTGTCTTCTCATAACATGGCCAAAATACGATGACCGTGTCTTTCTGATGTTTGTGATAAGTTGTCTTTGCAACTCAGCTTCCCTTAAAACGTCCTGATTGCTCTTTTTGGTTGTCCAATTAATTTTCAGCATTCTTCTATAAAACCACATCTCCAAGGCTTCCATGGATTTTTTTGCCTGTTTAGTAATTGTCCAGGACTCATAGCCGTATGTTAAAACTGGTTCTATGTAATATGCAAGAACTCTTTTCCTGACTTTCAAGGACAGTGACTTATTGCACAAAACGTTCTTCATTTGTTTTTTTTTAGTGTCTCTTCTCGCTGTATTTTGAATACATCCCAGGCATTTTTTCTCACACTCGCTTGCTTTAAACTCAAGTGTAGTCCATACACACTACTTATAGTAGCACTGGACTGAATTTTGCATGTGGAATAGCTTTCCCTATTACCAGTGTCCCTCGTCATCAGGTGAACCCACTCTGACTTCAGAGGTACTTGTAATTCACAACCCAAGTCAAGGATGAGAAGTCAACATTTTAGTCCAACTGTCTGCTGCAGGGGTTGAATTCCTTACCTCGGCATCAGCACACTGGATGTTTAACCCTTTTAGGCCGGCTGGGCCGAGATTTCGGCCATGATGTCATGTCACGTCACAAGCGAAAAAGACGACCGGCGCGATTTGATCGGCCGCGTTGTAAGAACTGCTTTGATTGGATTGCTTTTAATAGTACAGACCAATCAAATGCTTCCTTGCCATCCTCAGCCATTCTAGTTTGCAAATGGCTGCTTAGTGAACGCATTTAAAACAAACAGGTATTATTTTGTGAGTTTTTAACGCAGTAACCCAGTTTTTAGTGGATTTTTGATTTTTAAAATGGCCAGCTTTGAACCCGAAGATGTGCTAGCATTGACTAGCTATGACTGTAGTGATAATGAAAGTGCCGATTAAGATTTCGACCTCGTGTCCCCGTGGTTTTAAGTGTATTGGGAATGAAGAGGATCATGTTTCATGAAGAGGATTCATGGAGATGCCCTGACCAAAACACATGCCACCAGATGATAGCCCACCTATTACAAATATCAAAAGGGACTTCATAGTTGTTGTTTTTTTAACCATGAGTGTTTAAAATTATTCTAAAGTGGTGTAGGTATTCAATGAGGAAATCTTAAGTGAGTACCATTTAAACAAAATATTTAGCACAAATTCATACATACTGGTATGACATATTTTATTTTTCACAAAATGCAAATGAGGTCACTAAATTTGCATAAACATGAACTAAACAACTTCAATCATACACAGAAATAAACTTTACTATATCCTCTTTAAGAATATATATACTTTTATATACTTATATAGAGTTCCAATATTTTTTTTTTTTGAATTTTCAAAATTGTCACTTCAGCCATTTCTGTACTCCAAAAACAAATGACTGCGTCTTCTTCAGAGGGAAAGCTAAATTTGACCCAATGTTGTTCCATCCTAAAAGGGTTAAAAATGCATGTTCTTATCCATCCGCCACAGGCATTTTAATTTCTATTGTTTCAATTACATTCTTTTCTCTGTGGTTGTTCCGAGTTAATGAAAACATATTAGGAGGAAAACTTGATAAATCAGGAGGAAAATTGTTGAAAACCGCTCTTTTTGTAATAACTGTTACATATTTAATTCACAAAAATTAATATACCATCTCAAAACTGGCATAGGAACTTTGGGGTACCTTTCTTGGAACAAAGTGACTATTCACAAAAATTTGTGGCTGGTCACGTGATGTCTACTTCCGTTTGACTACATTATTAATGTTTGTGGAACTATCATTGTGTCCTCAGTAGTGTAGTGGTTAGTACCTTCGCCTGTCATGCGGGAGACTGGAGTTCGACTCCACGCCGGCAATTTTATTATTTTTTTAAATTAATTATTTAATAAAAATAGTAACCATTACAAACAAAAATACAGAACTGAGAAACTCCAAGCATGTGAATAAAGTGTGATCTATGGATCAGTGGAAGCTGCTGGGGGATTGGGGGGGGGGGGGGGGGGGGGGGGGGTCGCAAGCAACGACGGAGTGATCGAGTTTTGGAATCAATGGATCCAATAGATGTCTTTGTTTAATGTGAATTTTATTTGCCAAATAAAATAACACTGTACGTAGAGTGTGTCCTTGTTGACAAATATCGTCTTAGTGAGGTTTGAAGAAAAATAACTTGCAAACAAAAGACAGACAAGACAAAATTGTGTGAATGGCGGCTCCCTTCTTGGAATTTGCCTTCATACTAACAATGTTAAGGGCGATCGGAGCGACTGCAACAACTATAGGGGTTTCTCACTTCTGTGTATTGTTGGAAAAGTATTTGCCAGAATTGTTCTGTGCAGACTTCAAGTCCTAGGAAATCAAGTCTACCCCGAATCACAGTGTGGCTTTCGACAGAACCGGTCTACCATTGATATGATATTCTCATTGTGACAAATGCAATAAAAATGTTGTGAACAGAATCAACCACTGTTTATTGCCTTCATCGACCTCACAAAGGCATTTGATTTGGTCAGTCGTGAGGGTCTGTTCAAGGCACTAAAGAAGATTCTGCCCACCAACTCTTCTGTCCATTGTGGAATCGTTCCACACAGGCATGAAGGGTATAATCAAGTTTGATGGTGCAACTTCTGAAGAGTTTGAAATCAAGAGTGGCGTTAAGCAAGGTTGTGTACTAGCTCCCACTCTCTTTGGAATATACTTTTCACTTCTACTGAAATATGCCTTTCATGATCAGGATGGTGGTATATACATTCACTCACGCTCAGATGGTGGCCTCTACAACACTCAGAGATTGAAGGCCAAGACCAAAATTAGGAGGGTACAGATCAGAGAGTTGCTTTTTGCAGATGATGCTGCAGTTACGACCCACTCTGAGGAAGAATTACAATGTCTACTATCTGCATTCTCCAATGCTTGTTCTGAATTTGGTTTAGCAATTAGCAAAAAGACACAGATTATGTCACAAGGTGCACATGGGGTACCATCAATCTTTATTGATGACGCCGAACTAGAGATGGTAGACCATTTTACATATCTAGGATCAGTGGTAAATAGCAAATTATCCCTAGATCAGGAAATCAACATCTGGATTGGTAAGGCAGCAACAACAATGAACAGGTTAAGAAAAAGAGTCTGGGAGAACAGGAAGCTTACTGCCAAAACAAAAGTCCTTGTCTATCAAGCCTGTGTCCTTAGTACTCTTCTTTATGACAGTGAAACTTTGACAACTTATTCACACCAAGAGAAACGTTTAAACAGCTTTCATATGCGGTGTCTGCGAAGAATTCTTGGTATTAAGTGGCAAGACAAAATCACAAATACTGAAGTATTGGAAAGATCAGGTTGTATGACGGTTTATTCCATGCTCAGTCTTCGTAGACTTAGATGGATAGGACATCTTAGGAGGATGGATGATGGTAGAATACCAAAGGAAATCTTTTTTGGTGAAATACAGATGGGTAAGAGATTTCAGGATCGGCCTGTACTACGATACAAAGATGTGTGTAAGCGGGACATGATTGATACAGGCATTGATAATGCACATTGGGAGCAAGTCACCGCTGAACGTGTTGCATGGAGGGCAAACATCAGAAATGGAATAAAGACAAAGGAGAAAATTATTGCAGATAAGTCACACACCGAGCGTGTGAGACGTAAGATGGTGCATGATGGTGGAAATGACCACGAGTTCACATGCACCCATTGTGAACGAACATTTACAGCGCGAATTAGGCTTACCAGTCACATATAGCTGCCGCCATGGGTAAAAGTTATTATGCCTTTTTGAAGCACAAACTATCGTCTGTCAAGACGGCAAGGTGCCAATGGAAATAACAATGTTACTACTAACTCATCATCATCAAGTGCCATGCCAACTGGCGTAGGCGTTCATGACTCTCCACAGATCTCTGTCTTTGGTATTCTGGATCAACTCTGCCATTGATAGTCCTCCATGCCACCGTCTCCATCCAGCATCATTTCTCGTGGTCTGCCTCTGCCTTTCTTCCCCTCGATCTTTCCAGTGTCATGATGTTCTCCAATGCCTCTCTTCTCATCACATGACCAAAAAAAGTTGTTTGTCTCTTTCTTATTGTGTGTAGAATGTTCTAGTTTCGCCAGCCTCTGTAAGGCATTCGTCGTTAGTTACTTTGGCAGTCCAAGGAATTCGCAACATTCATCTAAGGAACCACATCTCTGTTGCTTCCAATCTCTTCCTAATTTGTTCATTTATATTCCAAGATTCACAGCCATACAACAAAGCAGGTTCTATATAGCACCTCAGCACTTTCTTTCTTAGCAACTTATTGCATAAGATATTCTTCATGTTTTTGAAATGCAGCCTTTGCTTGCTCTATTCTGCTCTTGATCTCTGTTGTACATCTTCCATCTGATGTTATAAATTTCCCTAGATATTTAAAACTATCCACTTGGTAAAGAATTTTCCCTTCTATCTCTATTTCACATTGGGAGAGTTTATTCCGAGCTGGAGTCCGAATAGACAGAGTAGTTTATTCCGAGCTGGAGTCCGAATAGACAGAGTAGTTTATTCCGAGCTGGAGTCCGAATAGACAGAGTAGTTTATACCGAGCTGAAGTATGAAGCTGTTTAAATATCAAGAATAATTTTCCAGATTGGTATCCCCAATAACAATAATTGTGTTCCCATGCGAGTTAAAGAATTGTTAACTTGCGTTTCTGTACACTTACTGTTTACAGGCTTCCATCTTTGTTGACATTACCGCCCTACTAATTCCTGCTATTGATGTCCTCATCATTCCGGTCCAAGCTGACAGTAATATGCATCGCCTCAGAAAGATATGATTAGGCAATTCAAACACCAGTCTTCCGACTTACTGGCCTGATGAATTAACAAATAAGCAAGGAAATGCTACGCACATAAAGTGCAGGAAAACCTGGTATATGTGAAGCAGGTTGAAAAGAGAGAGGGTTAGATAACGAAGCTAGTGTGAGAGACAGAGATATGAGAAAGATGTGTTGAAAGACATAAAAAAGTGATAACTTTTATATAATATAAATAAGATAATATAAGTGACAAAACATGTGTTCATAATCATAGTTCCTAATATTTTTTTATTAAAAAGTCGCTTGCACACAATTAATTGCTGAAAAATTTAAAAAAAAAAAAATAAGCGTCCAGCAGGGAATCGAACCAACAGCTCCCGCTTATCAGGCAGAGACACTTACTACTGTGCTACTGAGGATATGATTGTGAATCAACAAAAGTATATAACATAGCCACGCTCATGTCCCGATGACGTCACATACGTTAAGTCACGTGACTAGACAAATCACGTGACCGGGACCACCCGGGGTTTCCGGGACCGGGAAAAATCACGTGATAGTTCAGCTCTGAATAGACAGAGTAGTTTATTCCGAACTGGAGTCCGAATAGACACTTTCTTTCACATTTGGGTGTCACCAACTACTAACATAATAATAATATTAATTATATAAAAGTGGAACTTCATTAAAATTGTTTGAAAATATAGTATATAGTGTTATATAGTAGACATTTTTTTCCAAATCTGGCCGTGGACCTTTCATGACCTTCTGGTTAACTGCTGCACCAACACAAGCCTTCATCAGCCAGTGAGTGCCCTCCTAGATCGCCAAATGTGAACTGAGATAGATAGCACACTGTGCTGCACAGCACAATTCGATTTTTTTTTTTAAATTACGTTGTATGCATTTTAAAACGAGTTTGTAAACTTAAAACTGTTACATTATACCCAATAACACAATATTATTAATACACAGCTTTGGTGTATTCCTATTTACATGAAAACTTCACTTGTTAACGGTACTTTCTCCAAAAATGCGTAGATCAAATCCTGTTGGCGTGACCCCACCCCAGCATCACTAGATTCACATTTACCGTAATCCAAACTTGGGTCCATTTTCTACCGTTAACGTACAATAATTATCCTTAAACAGCTCCTAAAAGTCAATTAATTTTGCTTTCTTGATAGGACATGGCATACTTACTGCTGGTGATGAAATAATATGGAAAGTCTAGCAAATATTATCTAGGTTATCATTCTCGTCTGCCTAGGATGGTCGGCCATTTTGTATGTAGACGATCGCGAGAGTTCGGCGATATTATCGTTCACTCGGCCGTTAATGTTGGAGTGGTTCCGTTACTGATACCTGGAATCCGTTACAGAGGTCGCTTGTTGGTTTCCAAGTTTATATGTTAAATGTTAATTAATCTGTCATTGTTGACAGTTTATGACTCATGATTAACTAACATTTAACATATAAACTTGGAAACCAGCAAACGACCTCTGTAATTACACAGTATTTTGCAGTTGGCCATGGTTGGACAGAGAAATCGAAATCAGAGAGATGTCAAAAAGCTAGTGCACTTACATAATATCAACTATCACCCTTACTGAAACATCCAAATATAGCCCATGTCCGCAAAACGACAGATAATAAACAGCATATTCACACCAACCCTATGCTACCAATCTCAAACCTCGGACTTTATCCAAATTATACCTTCGCAAAATCAAAACCCCCGAAATGAGATGCCTGAGGAGAGCTGTCAACATAATCTGAGACCGAGTAAGAAATGCTATTATCAGTCAGACTGTGGGATCAACACCTTGTGCCACATTTATTGAAAGACAGAAGATCAAGTGGTTTGGCCATGTCGTTAGAATGCAACACCAGCAACTACCATCACTGGCCTTACATCAAAGATCATCTGCGACGAGACCACGAGGACGTCCAAGAAGAAAATGGATTGACGACATCAAAGACATTGTACAACAGCACGGAATGACACTATTCAGTGCCGTCCACCGGGCGCTGGAACGCAAATTAATCCTCCCCACGCCGCTTGACGGTTGACTGCTAAAGTGGAAGTTGATGATGATGAATGTTGAATGTAACCCAGAGAGTTCTCAAATGTTAAATATAACCTGTTTTGCTGTGTGGCAATGAATCATGGAAAACAATAAACAAAGTTAAGATCTTGACACAATGGTATGATGCCTGTCGTTTAGCGAGCAGTGGTCAACTACCGAACGTAAACTTGCCAAGAATGACAAACAGCCCAAAATATGCTGGGGTTTACCGCGACGTCCTTAAGAATATGCAACTAACTTTAGAAGCAACAGAGATGTGGTTTCTGAGACGAATGCTGCGAATGCCTTTGACTGTCAAATAGCAACGATTGCCTGGAAGATGATAATGAAACTAGAACATTATATACCCCTATAAGAAAATACAAACAGCATTATTTGGACACGTGACAACTGGGGAGATCAGTAGGAAAAGAGGCAGAGGTAGACCAAGATAAATTTGCTGGATGGACTGAAACGATGGCTTGGGGGAATAAGAGCAGCACAGTTCATCCAGAACATCAATGATCGAGCTCTGTGGAGAGACACCAACGCCTATTCCAGTTGCCAGGGCACATGATGATGATAATGATGATGATGCTTCTGAAAAAAAGTTACTTTGTTAACTTCCTCATCTGCTGTATATAGTTGTTACGTGTACATTTTTGTAGTGATAATATACTGTTCAAATGAATCGATGCATCTGCCTAACAGTCAATAACATCTGATAGATGGTACACTGTAGAGATTAGAACAAGAATCGCCATGGCAAATGTAGCCATTTGCAAAATGGAAAACATTGACCAATAGAAAGCTGTCAGCTGCATTGAGCAAATGTGTTTTGCATAACTACACAGAATCTATAGTGTTATGTGCACATGAAACTTTGTCTATAAGCCGATGAGCTGAAAACATCTAATGGCAAAGAGAATGTGGTTTCTGAGGAAAATGTAAAGAATATCACTGATGGACAGAAAAACCAACGAGAAAGTCCCACAAAACACAAATATAAACCGCAAACTGATTCGATAAATTAGGCGTAGGCAGTCAAGATTTTTTTAGGTGCATTATAAGGAGGAATAAACTAGAAAACCTAATCAGAACTGACAAAATAATGCAGCAAGGAAGACAGAAAGATAAATATTTGGATGGCATGACCCCATTGCATAATCGGGAAAATAACACAGACCTGATCCAAGGCGCTGGTGATCGTGTGAGATGGTAGGCTCTGATCGCCCATGTTTATTGGCTGGCGCATGATGATGTTGAATATACTGATCAAGCTTTCGAGATTGAGGCAGACTTAATTATCGGATGTGACTATAACTGGTTTGCTGTTCAAACAGGGATTGAGCTCCCTCTCTCGCCATAAGAACAGCGGAAGTTTAATATCAAGCTCTCTTATCCATTCGGCCATGGTGACTTCGAATAATAAGTTAGTTGCATATCCTTTAAAGGAAGTCGCAGTCAACACCAGCATTTTGTTTTTGCTGTTGTGATCTCTTAGCAAGTTTACGTTCACTAGTTTGCCTTTGCTGTCTGAACGACCGGCACCCATACCATTTCGTAAAAAGCCAATGCAAGGCGGTCAGCTGCCAAATCGCTCGCATCTGTGTTTCGAACTGCGTCCGTTAATCCATCGCCATGAAGACGGCTCAAATAGACATACTCGATACTGGTACCTTGCCGTATTGACAGACGATAGCTATTGTGTTCACACACACACACACTCGCACACAGACACACACACACACACACACACACACACACAAAGGCATATAAACCTATCCATAGACCAAACCCTGGGTTGATTTGTAAAGACCATGAGTTGCCCATGCAGCAGCACGACCCCCCCCCCTCCCCTTCTCTCTCTCTCTCTCTCTCTCTCTCTCTCTCTCTCTCTCTCTCTCTCTCTCTCTCTCTCTCTCTAGTTTACTCCACAGGAAAGGTAACACCAGTGTATCTGGAACATGACGAGCTGCGAAGTTGCCTAATCTGTAAAGAAATGCTCTGTCCCCCTGTCGGAGCTTCAAGCCTAGGCTTAGGGCTTGGTCTGCCATGCCATGAAATTTATTCCTTAAGACACTTTCTGTGTGCAGCAGGAAAATAATAAGAGACAAACCGGACGTCCGCGGCAACGATTCAAAGATAGAACCAACCGAGGCGAGAACATTCTGGGCACAAGCACAGCAACCTGCGATAAGACGGCCTCTGGCCGTTGCACGCTGAGATGCACTGCCAGGAACCATCTTGGACTCCGCAAAAAGAATGTATTTCAACAAGCAGGAGGAACTTCATGGCAAACTATTGAAAAAGCCTTAGGACAAAAGAAGAAGAAGAAGAAGAAGACGAAGAAGAAGAAGAAGAAGAAGAAGAAGAAGAAGAAGAAGAAGAAGAAGAAGAAGAAGAAGAAGAAGAAGAAGAAGAAGAAGAAGAAGAAGAAGAAGAAGAAGAAGCAGTGGTAGACCCTCCGGATGACTATTATTTATACTTTAAAAAAATATGGGACTCCTGTTAGTCCCTGTATTGGAGCTCTCCATCTTACGTACTAGCTTACGACCCATACCAGTAGACAGTTCGCCTCTCGATACATGCTCCGCCCCATTAGGGCCTGGCAGGTCTTCTCGTCTAGCACCCGGAGGCCAAGCCAGGGTGACATCCAGCAGTGACACAGCCACCTTTTGGACCATCACTGCTGGTCGGGCGTCAGCCAACAGTCAGTCCTGGCCTGTACTTCATCGAGCCCGTCCGATTCCAATTCCAATTCCAATTCCAAAACCAAAAATAACAAATTCGGTCTCGTCTAACCTGCTTCGTCAGCGTCGGTTATTGTTGAGAGCCGTGGTTTTTGTCGGTTTATTCACCCTAATTCTTGTCTTGTGAGTCCTATCTCGGACTGGTTATGTAGCGTTTGTGTCTGTGACGTCAGCTGGGGGATCGGTCGGCGGCTATCCTTTGTGCTCGTTTGTTCTTGTGAGTTTCTTTGTTTGTATAGGCTCCTGGCTCGACTGGCTTGACTGGCTGCAGTCCTTATAAGGACTTTTTATTTTGTCTTTTTGTCTCCTTTTTTGTGTATTTTCTGTAGGAGCTTTTCGACGTTTTCATTTTCCTCCTTGCGCCCTGTTTTCACTGTCGCGTTTGAATATCTTCTGCCTTAAGTTTTCTTCCTCCGTGGTCAGCCACATGATGATTTTACCGTCATCTATATAGTACTCGAAGTCGTTCTCACAGTCGTAGTGTAAGACTGGGTATGCCATCGGTTTCCCCCGGAGTTTCTTAGGCTTCTTCTTTTCTTTTTCTTCCCAGCGCCTTCTGAATTCCTCGCGCTTGAGTTCCTCCTTGCTAACTGGGTATTCTGTGCCTCCTTCAGAGATCCGACGGGATATTGTTTTCCTCTTGGGCGTTGTGGTTGGGCTGCTGGCTTTAGCTTGCGGTTCAGGCTCGGTCTCTTGGTTTTCATCTTGCGGTTTCTCTGTGAGTTCTTGTATGGCTTCTGTTGGTTTGTTTTGAAAGAGTTCCATTTCAGCTCTATGCAATTCCCTTTCTGCCTTGATCATTTGTAGGATTTCTTCGTTCTCCTTCTTCATCTCGGTCATGCGCTCCATCTCTTGTTTGATGTTTTTCTGTATCTCCTTCATTTCAACAAGCAGTTTTTCATTGTCACTGGTTTGTGGCGGTGCTAGGAGTAGCTTGATTTGCTTCTTTAGCTCGTCTATTTGGCTTTGCAGTTGGACTCTCTCCGCTTGTCAGCAACCCATGGCTGTCTCGCACCTCCGCATTGCTTAGTTGTATGGTGTCCTTGTGGTGATGGCAGTCTTCAAGACGTCTCTGTGTCTCTGCAGGTACGGACATCCCAAGTATCTTGCTCCGTGCTTGCCCATGCAGTTGGCGCACTTTCTTCTGATGTTAGGAGCTCGGAAGTCCGTGTCCAGCTTGGCCAGCGGACACTCCTTGAAGGCGTGGTGATCGGCGCAGTATCGACAGATTTCCGTCTTACTGCGACATGTTGCTCTGCTGTGGCCGGCCCTCTGGCATCTTGAGCATTGATTGAATCTTGGGATTAATCTCTCTGGCTGTTGAGTTTTCTTGCTGATTGATACCGTGATCGGCATTTCGGTGCCCTCCGACGTCACTACTGCCAAGGTTGTAGGTATCTTGGAGTAGGTGAGGAGCCGCTCCGCCTTCAAGAATTGGATGTGAAGATTCTCTTCTCGTAGCTGCTTCAGGATTTCTTCGTCTGTCAGCTCCACTGGTATCCGCTTGACGACCCATCGGACTGTTTTTGAGTCGGTGTTTCCGACTCTGGTGTCTTTCTCCTTCTTCTCTGCTGTCTTGGTTCTTGTCTGAGTTGGGCTGTTAATCTTCTCCCTTGTAGTAGCTTCAGTAATAGGTGTGGTATCAGGCTCTTTGATGCAGTTAGCAGGTAGGCTCTCCACGTTAGTAGTACATTAAGGTTTCCAGACACACATTTCCAGGCTGAGTGCTAGGCTGACTGCTAGGCTTATAGGGTTTATGAAGGAAATATGGGGGGATTTTTGGGGGAAAATGTCGACTCGGTAAAAATTTTTTTGTGGGAACGGGTTTTTTTCGGCCTGCCTGGTGGGTGTGAAAGTAATTAAGGTAAAAGTAGTTGGTTCTGGAAAGTATGTGAAGGGGAAAGTTATTTTGGTTACGTATATTAGTATGGGTAGTGATGTATAAACAAGGGTGTGATGGGTCATGGTTTCTACTCATGGATATATGGTGGTTACGTATATGAATGTATTAGTATGAGTGGTGTAGTGATGTATAAACAAGGGTGTGATGGGTCGTGGTTTCTACTCATGGATATATGGTGGTGGAGTATATGAATGTGTCTGTTCGTGGTGTAGTGATGTACAAACAAGGGTGTGATGGGTCGTGGTTTCTACTCATGGGTTGGATATATGGTGGTTACGTACATGAATGTGATAGTATGCGTGGTGTAGTGATGTATAAACAAGGGTGTGATGGGTCGTGGTTTCTACTCAAGGGTTGGATATATGGTGGTTACGTATATGAATGTATTAGTATGGGTAGTGATGTATAAACAAGGGTGTGATGGGTCGTGGTTTCTACTCATGGATATATGGTGGTTACGTATATGAATGTGTTAGTATGCGTGGTGTAGTGATGTATAAACAAGGGTGTGATGGGTCGTGGTTTCTACTCATGGGTTGGGTATATGGTGGTTACGTATATGAATGTGTTCACTATGCATGGTGTAGTGATGTATAAACAAGGGTGTGATGGGTCGTGGTTATACTCGATGAAGTAAGAGATGGTTACTATCATCTGAACAGTGTGATAGTAGTGAAAGTAAAGGGTGGTATATTCACCGATTACAAAGGAAATCTTATAAAGTTATAATGGGTATGGTGGTAAGGGGGTATTAGTGATCAAGTAGGAGTGATATAGGGGTGGTCATAAATGTAATAAGAGGTGTTCGCAGTTACACACTGGTCAACCAGTGGTCAAGCAATGGTCAAGTAAGGGTCAAGTAGTCAAGTAAGGAAATTTTAGGGAAAAGTGATTGTAATGAGATGGTGATGATTAAAGAGTGGTAAATTAGTGGTCAATCAGTGGTCAAGGAGTGGTCAAGTGGTCAAGTAAGGAAAATTTTAGGGAAAATTGGTCGTAGTGACATGGTAATGTTTAAATTAGTGGTAAATTAGTGGTCAAGTAGTGGTCAAGTAGTGGTCAAGCAGTGGTCAAGCGGTGTGTAAGTGAGGAAAATTTCAGGGAAATTTTAGGGAAAAGTGATTGTAATGACTATGGTGATGATTAAAGAGTGGTAAATTAGTGGTCAAGCAGTGGTCAAGCAGTGGTCAGGTCAAGTGAATAAATTTTAGCGGAAAGTAGTTGTAGCGACATGGTGATGCTTAAAGGGTGGTAAATTAGTGGTCAAGTAGTGGTCAAGTAGTGGTCAAGTAGTGGTCAAGTGGTCGAGTGACCACTTAAATTGTAGAGGACGATGTGCCTAAGATTATGGTAGTGATTAAAGTGATCGATGACGTGGTCAAGCAGTGGTCAAGCAGTGGTCAAGTAGTCAAGTGACCACTTAAATTGTAGGGGAAAGTACGTATAGTGCAATGGTGGTGGGTAAAGTGAGGAAGAATCAATAGTAGTGATAATAGTACTACCAATATTAGAGACAAGAATATTAGCTGGTGCGTTATTATTATACTATATTTTTGTGGGGTGTGTAAAAATCATACAAAGAGGGTCATACAAACACAAAGAGGATCACACAAACACACATACAAATACAAAGACAACCATACACAGACACACCCATACTATTACTACTGGTACCACAACAAGTACACACCCATAAACAAATACACACCTACAAACAAAAACACACAAAGACACAGACACACTTGTACATACAGACACAGAAGTACAGACAATCCATACTATTACTACTGTCATCACAACTATACACAGACACACCCATACACACTTGATACACTTATACATACAGACCTACAAGCACAAAGTCAACCACACACAGCCATAATCAATTACACAAATACACACCTACAAACAAAAACACACAAAGACACAGACACACTTGTACATACAGACACAGACAACCCATACTATTACTACTGTCATCACAACTATACTCAAGTACACACCCATAAACAAATACACAAGAACACTCAAAGACAAATACAAAGACAACCATACACAGACAACCCATACCATTACTACTGTCACTATCAACAGATATACACACGTACAGAGACAGCACAGACACACCCATACCATTACTACTGTCATCACAACTATACACAAGTACAGACACACTCACCCATAATCAATTACACAAATACACACCTACAAGCAAAAACACACAAAGACACAGACACACTTGTACATACAGACACAGAAGTACAGACAATCCATACTATTACTACTGGTACCACAACAAGTACACACCCATAATCAATTACACAAATACACACCTACAAACAAAAACACACAAAGACACAGACACACTTGTACATACAGACACAGACAACCCATACTATTACTACTGTCATCACAACTATACACAAGTACAGACACACTCACCGCATACACAAGAACACTCAAAGACAAATACAAAGACAACCAAACAAACACACGTACAGATTCAGAAGTACAGACAATCCATACCATTACTACTGTCACAACAACTACACACCCATACACAAATACACACCTACTACAAACTCAAAGACACACACCCATACCATTACTACTGGTACCACAACCACTACAGATACACTTGTACATACAGACCTACAAGAATATCACATACCCCCTTTTGGTAAAGAACGCGGATGTCCGAGACAGCCCCTACGTCATCAACGCCATATGCAAAAGTCATTAAGTATGAGTCATCGGTGTGTAGGGAAGCAGGCGTGAGAATAGCTTGTCTAACTGCCACGTCAGCTAGGTCGTGTGCAGAACCAGTGTATAAAATAGAAGGCGTCTCTTGTGAGCTCAGTACCAGTTCACGGGCTGACTTGGGTATCTACAGAGGTGCTTCAGGCTGGTGTGAGCAGTGTAGTAAGCAGATATTGTTCACGTACTGACTTGGCTACATCGGTGAAACAGGTTGGTGTGAGCATTGTTCGTGTAGTAACCAGCTATTTTTCACGTAGTGACTTGGCTAGCTACAGCAGTGAAACTTGGTGTCAGCCTTATTCGTGTCGTTGGCCTCTGATAAAACAGTGAAACATTGTATACACCAGAACTCTTTGCAGTTGTAAGAAAGGAAAAAAAAAACAGTTTATCAATATGGCCACCAGATCTACTGTCACGTGTTCAGTGTGCGACAAAGCCTATTGTGATAAGTATACCCTTAATCGTCACATTCGGACCATTCACGAGGGGAAAGACCAAATATATCCCTGTCAGTTATGTGATAAGGTGTATACTTATCACAATAGGCTTTGTCGCACACTGAACACGTGACAGTAGATCTGGTGGTCATATTGATAAACTGTTTTTTTTCCTTTCTTACAACCGCAAAGAGTTCTGGTGTATACAATGTTTCACTGTTTTATCAGAGGCCAATGACACGAATAAGGCTCACACCAAGTTTCACTGCTGTAGCTAGCCAAGTCACTACGTGAAAAATAGCTGGTTACTACACGAACAATGCTCACACCAACCTGTTTCACCGATGTAGCCAAGTCAGTACGTGAACAATATCTGCTTACTACACTGCTCACACCAGCCTGAAGCACCTCTGTAGATACCCAAGTCAGCCCGTGAACTGGTACTGAGCTCACAAGAGACGCCTTCTATTTTATACACTGGTTCTGCACACGACCTAGCTGACGTGGCAGTTAGACAAGCTATTCTCACGCCTGCTTCCCTACACACCGATGACTCATACTTAATGACTTTTGCATATGGTGTTGATGACGTAGGGGCTGTCTCGGACATCCGCGTTCTTTACCAAAAGGGGGTATGTGATATTCTTGTAGGTCTGTATGTACAAGTGTATCTGTAGTGGTTGTGGTACCAGTAGTAATGGTATGGGTGTGTGTCTTTGAGTTTGTAGTAGGTGTGTATTTGTGTATGGGTGTGTGGTTGTTGTGACAGTAGTAATGGTATGGATTGTCTGTACTTCTGAATCTGTACGTGTGTTTGTTTGGTTGTCTTTGTATTTGTCTTTGAGTGTTCTTGTGTATGGGTGAGTGTGTCTGTACTTGTGTATAGTTGTGATGACAGTAGTAATAGTATGGGTTGTCTGTGTCTGTATGTACAAGTGTGTCTGTGTCTTTGTGTGTTTTTGTTTGTAGGTGTGTATTTGTGTAATTGATTATGGGTGTGTACTTGTTGTGGTACCAGTAGTAATAGTATGGATTGTCTGTACTTCTGTGTCTGTATGTACAAGTGTGTCTGTGTCTTTGTGTGTTTTTGCTTGTAGGTGTGTATTTGTGTAATTGATTATGGGTGAGTGTGTCTGTACTTGTGTATAGTTGTGATGACAGTAGTAATGGTATGGGTGTGTCTGTGCTGTCTCTGTACGTGTGTATATCTGTTGATAGTGACAGTAGTAATGGTATGGGTTGTCTGTGTATGGTTGTCTTTGTATTTGTCTTTGAATGTTCTTGTGTATTTGTTTATGGGTGTGTACTTGAGTATAGTTGTGATGACAGTAGTAATAGTATGGGTTGTCTGTGTCTGTATGTACAAGTGTGTCTGTGTCTTTGTGTGTTTTTGTTTGTAGGTGTGTATTTGTGTAATTGATTATGGCTGTGTGTGGTTGACTTTGTGCTTGTAGGTCTGTATGTATAAGTGTATCAAGTGTGTATGGGTGTGTCTGTGTATAGTTGTGATGACAGTAGTAATAGTATGGATTGTCTGTACTTCTGTGTCTGTATGTACAAGTGTGTCTGTGTCTTTGTGTGTTTTTGTTTGTAGGTGTGTATTTGTTTATGGGTGTGTACTTGTTGTGGTACCAGTAGTAATAGTATGGGTGTGTCTGTGTATGGTTGTCTTTGTATTTGTATGTGTGTTTGTGTGATCCTCTTTGTGTTTGTATGACCCTCTTTGTATGATTTTTACACACCCCACAAAAATATAGTATAATAATAACGCACCAGCTAATATTCTTGTCTCTAATATTGGTAGTACTATTATCACTACTATTGATTCTTCCTCACTTTACCCACCACCATTGCACTATACGTACTTTCCCCTACAATTTAAGTGGTCACTTGACTACTTGACCACTGCTTGACCACGTCATCGATCACTTTAATCACTACCATAATCTTAGGCACATCGTCCTCTACAATTTAAGTGGTCACTCGACCACTTGACCACTACTTGACCATTGGTTGACCACTACTTGACCACTAATTTACCACCCTTTAATCATCACCATATCATTATAACTACTTTCCGCTAAAATTTATTCACTTGACCACTTGACCACTGCTTGACCACTACTTGACCACTAATTTACCACTAATTTAAACATTACCATGTCACTACGACCAATTTTCCCTAAAATTTTCCTTACTTGACCACTCGACCACTCCTTGACCACTGATTGACCATTAATTTACCACTCTTTAATCATCACCATCTCATTACAATCACTTTTCCCTAAAATTTCCCTACAATTTTCCTCACTTACACACCGCTTGACCACTGCTTGACCACTGCTTGACCACTACTTGACCACTACGTGACCACTAATTTACCACTAATTTAAACATTACCATGTCACTACGACCAATTTTCCCTAAAATTTTCCTTACTTGACCACTCCTTGACCACTGATTGACCACTAATTTACCACTCTTTAATCATCACCATCTCATTACAATCACTTTTCCCTAAAATTTCCTTACTTGACTACTTGACCCTTACTTGACCATTGCTTGACCACTGGTTGACCGGTGTGTAACTGCGAACACCTCTTATTACATTTATGACCACCCCTATATCACTCCTACTTGATCACTAATACCCCTTACCACCATACCCATTATAACTTTATAAGATTTCCTTTGTAATCGGTGAATATACCACCCTTTACTTTCACTACTATCACACTGTTCAGATGATAGTAACCATCTCTTACTTCATCGAGTATAACCACGACCCATCACACCCTTGTTTATACATCACTACACCATGCATAGTGAACACATTCATATACGTAACCACCATATACCCAACCCATGAGTAGAAACCACGACCCATCACACCCTTGTTTATACATCACTACACCACGCATACTAACACATTCATATACGTAACCACCATATATCCATGAGTAGAAACCACGACCCATCACACCCTTGTTTATACATCACTACCCATACTAATACATTCATATACGTAGCCACCATATATCCAACCCATGAGTAGAAACCACGACCCATCACACCCTTGTTTATACATCACTACACCACGCATACTATCACATTCATATACGTAACCACCATATATCCAACCCATGAGTAGAAACCACGACCCATCACACCCTTGTTTATACATCACTACACCACGAACAGACACATTCATATACGCCACCACCATATATCCATGAGTAGAAACCACGACCCATCACACCCTTGTTTATACATCACTACACCACGCATACTAATACATTCATATACGTAACCACCATATATCCATGAGTAGAAACCATGACCCATCACACCCTTGTTTATACATCACTACCCATACTAATATACGTAACCAAAATAACTTTCCCCTTCACATACTTTCCAGAACCAACTACTTTTACCTTAATTACGTTCACACCCACCAGGCAGGCCGAAAAAAACCCGTTCCCACAAAAAAAAATTTACCGAGTCGACATTTCCCCCCAAAAATCCCCCCATATTTCCTTCATAAACCCTATAAGCCTAGCAGTCAGCCTAGCACTCAGCCTGGAAATGTGTGTCTGGAAACCCTAATGTACTACTCACGCTGTTCTTTTTGTTGCCGGCTCCCACACTGCACATTTTGGCCGCAGCGTGTTTCTTGTTGTTGGACTTTCAACGTGACATTTTCCCGCGTATCAGGCTTCTTGACAGGATAGTGCGACTTGACTTGTTAGCGCTTGCAGTGCGAATGGGACGCACGAGCCCGTCCGGCTTGTGCCAGGTCATTTATGCCATGGCGAAAGTAGCCTTTAGCAAGATGAAAAACATTCAGCCCAATAAAAAGATAGTCAATTGAAACGAGAAAAAGAGTGTTGAGGGGATACATAGAGCCTGTTCTTTTGTATGGATGTGAAACTTGGACAATGAGCAGTCAAGCTGAAAAACATCTGATGGCTGCAGAAATGTGGTTTCTGAGGAAAATGCAAAGAATACCATGGACAGACAGAAAAACCAATGACCAAGTACTATAGGAGACAAATGAACATCGTAAACTGATTAGAGAAATTTGCCGTAGACAGTCAAATTTTTTTGGACATGTTATGAGAAGAAATGGATTGGAGAACTTGGTGACAATTGGCAAGATCGAAGAGAACAGACCAAGAGGAAGACCGAGAGGAAAATACCTGGATGGCTTGGCCACATGGCATGGACGAGACAGGAACACTGAGCTGATCCACGACACTGGTGATCAAGTGAAATGGCGAGTCATGACCGCCCACGCCAGACAGACAGACAGACAGGCAGGCAGATAGATAGATAGACAGACAGACAGACAGACAGACAGACAGGCAGATAGATAGATAGATAGATAGATAGATAGATAGATAGATAGATAGATAGATAGATAGATAGATAGATAGATAGATATATGGCAATGGTTATTTATATAATAAGCACGATCGACGCTTAACATCCACATTGCTCACAGCTATAGGAAGAAAATTCGGTCAATGTCAAAGGTCACGTCCATTTATTTCGTTCAGGGAACTGCGATGCAGACGGGCTGTTGACTCATGCGACCCTCGAAAAATTTATAGCACAAAATTAAGAGGGGAGAAGATCAGGATTAAGTATGCAGAATCTTGCTGGAGAGAAACATTGCCGTGATATATCGTTTGTTCTTATAACATGGGACATAATGCGAAGCACAGACTACTGGAGTAAAATAAAAAACAAGTTGTTTCCCCTGACAAATGATCCCGCAAGAGCGAGCAAACAAACCAATGAACGTAATGTGTTCTTCCTGAATGTCCCAAGCAACTATTATTTTAAAATACCAACACACTAGGTCAGAGAGAATTACATTTAATAATTGTCTGCAACTGAAGGAGATAAAATAACAATAATAATCATGTAGAATTACCTTCTCCTCCTCTTTTTCTTCTTCTTCTTCTTCTTCTTCTTCTTCTTCTTCTTCTTCTTCTTCTTCTTCTTCTTCTTCTTCTTCTTCTTCTTCTTCTTCTTCTTCTTCTTCTTCTTCTTCTTCTTCTTCTTCTCCCGTCTTTCACCTCCCAGTTGGGCAAAGGCCAGCAACTAACTCACACCAAAGCTTTTGTAGACGTGTTTATGAGTGGTTGGATATTGCAGCTTAAGTTGACTACAGGATGATGCGACCCTCCGTAGTCGTCTCTTACGACATGCATGGTAGGTTACAGCCGCACCATCCTTTGCTTCGCCATGAACTGACAGCACACGAGTGAATCAGAAAAGAAACCTACGCACATGATGTCACTTGATACAAATACTCACGTATTAAGTAAATACAATAAGTGTGTGTTTATTAATGCATGTCTTAGTGGCCTCAAAGCGTCACACACTTGATACAAAGCGAGTTAAGAAAGTTGTACGCTGCTATATTAACGATTGGACTTATTTTCGCTCAAACGTATTAACGGCAGTCTGTGTGATCATATTTCGAATTGAGTATATAACTGTTGAAAATATGCGTAGAAATTTAGAAGATATGAGAGGAATCGCCATTTGGAAACATAATATGAAAGACATTAGATATGCGAATGATACAGTATTGATTACAGACAACGAACAGGATCTCCACTATTTAGTAAAAATTAAAGTGTAGGAAGACACAGATTTTGGTCGTCACTAGGAAGAAAGAAATACCATTTTGTAATATACCAGTAATTGAGAATTTTCTTAAGCAAGTGAACCAGTAAAACTAAAGAAATTCCACAATGTAATATACCGGTAAATAAGAATATTCCAAGCATGTGAACTGGTGCAAATATTTTGGAACATTCATAACATCTGATAGGATGTGCTATGAAAAGATTAGAACAAGATTCACTATAGCGAAAGTAGCCTTTTGCAAGATGGAAAACATACTGATAAATAAAAATATGTCAATTGCTGTGAGAAAAAGAGTTTTAAAGTGCTACATAGAACATGTAATTTTACACGGACTTGAGATTTGGACAATGAAAAGACAAGCTGAAAAACATCTAATGGCAGTAGACATGTGGTTTCTGAGGAAAATGCAATGAATACCAAGGACAGACCCCCTCCCCCCCCCCGCCCCTCCCCCCCCCAAAAAAAAAAACACACCAAAAAAAAAACCACACAAATGAGCAAGTCCTCCAAGAAGCAGATACAACCACAAACAAATAAATTGATTAGATAAATTAGACGCAGAAAGCTACAAATATTTTACATGGTAAAGGAAGAAATAAAATTAGATAACTTTGTGACAACTGGCAAGACTGAGGGGAGACGAACAAGGGGAAAGCAGAGAAGTAAATATCTGGATGGCTAGGCTACGTGGCATGGTCGAGACAAAAACACGGAGCCGATCCACGACTCTGGTGATCGTGTGAGATGGCGAAACATGAACGCCAACACTTATCGGCTTGGCACATGATGATGATAAACTGTTGATGATGTTGATACTGTCGTCGTAGGAACACATCTCTTGCAGCACTTATGTCAGTTAAAGAAATGGAAACTGGCGATAACTAGTTATATCCTGGTATGCAAGCAACTCACTCAAGAATGCTTGTCAGCTGTCCATGCTGTGAGTGCAAGACGTGAGTACTGAATATTTTCTATCATCATGCAGATCTCATCAGAACTATTTTTTGTTTTGCCGACATTACGCTTACAATGGCAAACGTGAATTCTTAATTGCGACTAGTGAACGCAGAATCATAACAACAGAGATGGGATCATTAGACGAGCTGCGGGAGTAACTGTGAGAGATAGAATTAGGAATGAGGAAATCAGCAGACGAGTAAGTCTGAAACCAGTCATACACTTCATTAAAGAATGCAAGATTAAATGGGTTGGCCATCTCACAGGAATGCCCTGCTACCATCTGCCCCAAGGAACCACATTAAAGAAATATAATGGATACAGAGCAAGGGAAAGATCATTAAAAGATGAAGTGATGGTATCAAGAACAACCTTCGAGAAATGAATATAAACTATTAGCTATTTAGTTAGTGACCGACTATTAGCGATTTGGCTAACTAACTAACTAACTAACTAACTAACTAACTAACTAACTAACTAACTAACTAACTAACTAACTAACTAACTAACTAACTAACTAACTAACTAACTAACTAACTAACTAACTAACTAGTTAACTAACTAACTAACTAACTAACTAACTAACTAACGAACGAACGAACGAAAGAACTAACTAACTAACTAACTAACTAACTAGCTAGCTAGCTAACTAATTAACTAACTATCTAACTTTAGAGTGGCCACTGAGTACCTCAAGAGGGCTAAAATTTCTCCTCTTTCCTTCAAAAATACTCTCACAATACATCTCAAAGCCTATCATCCAATTATTGTACGTTTCCTGACTAAATCTTCGCTTGTTGTTTCTTTATGTAGGGTATCGACTGAACTAAACTATAACTGACTAACAAACCACCACATACAGAGTAGCCAAAGAGAGACCACCAAATGTGCCACCGCGTCTCCCCTTTCCCACTCTCATGATATATCTCCATCCCTATCATCCAGTCATTGTAAGCTTCCTGGCCGAATCGTCTCTAGTTGTTTCTTTAAGTAGGATATCGACGCCAGTAACAACACACCATCTCATTGATTTTATCTGGCGACCAGAAGATGTATCTGCCCGTCAAGATCCGGGAAAGACCGTTCCGTCCAAGCTATTTCAATAAATTTGGTTAGGTTCTTGGCGTTTGTCGTGGATGGTATCCCGGTACTTCTCGAATTAATTGTAACATGCCCATAAAAACACACACAGAAGCGCTCGGATGCAATTAATCAGGTATACAGATAGTTTGGTCGTTTAGTTTAGTCGATGGATCAACATCACGGCACACGAATGTAACCCATAAGTGCTCCGTTCTCCTCCTAACTCAAACCTGAGTTTGGAGAAACTCAGCTCAGTGCACGAACTCCGTAGCACCGGCGAGGATCCTGAAATACTTCGGGTAGATTTTTAACTCGAAATTGTGCCCGGGCAGCACCGTTAGGCTACTCTTTTTTTCGATTTCCAACTGCCAAGGGATTTTTTACGTGCGCGACAATACACACGGGCATCCGATTTCACTACCCAGAGACCAGGGGAAATTTTATTACTAGAAGTCCACGTGAAAAAATCCCGGTCCTCAGCAGGGCTTGAGCCCGGGACCGCAAGCACTCGAGGCGGACACCATACATCGAGACCACGCACCCCCCCTCCCCCTCCCCCCCCCCCCCCCCCCCCCCCCCCAGGTATACAGAGAGACCGTACAAATACGTAGAAAAACACAGGCAAACAGACGGACAGGCGGGTGGGCGGGCGGATGGGCGGGCGTGCGGCCGGACGGACGGATATATATATATATATATATATATATATAGTATATATATATATATATATATATATATATATATATATATATATATATATATATATATATTCATCATTCATTCATTCATTGGCACCTTGCCGTCTTGACAGACGATAGTTTGTGCTTCAAAAAGGCATACTAACTATTACCCATGGCGGTAGCGAATGTGACTGATAAGGCCAATTCGCTCTATAAATGTTCGTCCACTTTGGATGCATGTGAACACGTGGTCATTTCCACCATCATGCACCATCTTACGTCTCACACGCTCGGTGTGTGACTTATCTGCAATCATTTTTTTCTTTTTTTTCCTTTTTTTCCTTTAATTTCCCAAATTCTTTAAAGTTTTTGCCCCTTCCCATTTTTTTCAAACCACC
>JACEFZ010020833.1:0-20000 GCA_014155875.1 Cepaea nemoralis
TTAACATAAACGCCATATTTGGCGGGGTTTTGGGGGGCTGCCCAAAGACTGTAACTCATTACATGTAAAACAACGCAAGGCGGCTTGCTGCCAAATCGCCCGCAACGGTGTTTCGAACGCGGTATGCGGGATTACGAATCGCGTCCGTAACGTCTTCGCCACAGAGCAGGCTTCTGTTGCATATCCCCTCCAGGAAGTTGCAGTCAACCCCAGATTGGTATGTCAGAAAATAAAATGCAGGAACTGCAGTCTAATGGTTTGGGTCCGCTGTAGGACGTTGCTGTCATTTCAAACCATAGGATAACGTAGTAACATTTACGTTCAGTAGTTTGCCATTAGTCGTCGCTAGTGTTGAAAAGATAAGAGCGCCGGCTCTTTAACTTCCAGTGCGCTGATGGCCAAGTCACCCTACAGCAGCAATAAGCTGGACTTAAACGTTGACTTCTCATTCAGAAAGCAATGGGGATTTACTGAACATACAGTTGCCTAGAAAACCATCTGGGCTTGATAGCAAGGTCCTGCAAAAGAATATAGAACATTGTACAGTTTTCATTGCATTATAAACGAGAAGTCAACAGGCGAAATCTAAATGACTGGTGTAGGGAAGTATCTAATTTCTTCGACATCAGCGCATCGGAAATTTAAGCGCGGGGTCATTAGTCCCCGCTGCTACGCCATCTGGAACTACATTGAAGTTGTAAAACATAAAGGGTGTATTTTTAATGACTGTGCAGTGTTTGAAAATATTGCCGGTCCAAGTTTTGTATTCACCCTCTGTAAAGTTCATGCAACATAATAGATAAATACAGTCATTACACATACATCCTGTACACTGATTAAATGAACGGAAACTAGAAGCAGAAATTATAAGTTTCCCGAGAATACTGTCGCAAGTGACAAAATGGGCGTTTCGAATAGAACCTTCGTCAGTAATCAAACAATATACATGCACTGAAACAACAACTACCACATGCTGCCTAAAGTGCCTTGCTGTCTAGGACACGGGGGTCTTTGAGCCCGAGGAATTAAGGCCGCCTGGCTAGTGCAGTCGCCGCGAACTGTGCAGGTTAGGGTTTTCTTTTTGCCCCCGACAGAAAAACAATTAACATCTTACTAAGGATCCGAACCCGGGTATCTTGCTGGAGAACCCAACATTCTTGGCCACTTGATTTCTTCTTCTTCTTCTTCTTCTTCTTCTTCTTCTTCTTCTTCTTCGTCTTCTTCTTCTTCTTCTTCTTCTTCTTCTTCTTCTTCTTCTTCTTCTTCTTCTTCTTCTTCTTCTTCTTCTTCTTCTTCTTCTTCTTCTTCTTCTTCTTCTTCCTCTTCTTTGTTTGATGCCGAAACAGAAGCCTGCCATGTGTCTATGACGTGATAATAAATGAATCACCGAAAAACGAGAAGTAGTTTGTGACCTTTACTAGAACACTATTACAAGTCACACAATGGACATTACAGCCAAAGCCTTCTTCAGCACAGAACAAATAAACATAAACCGATACACTACACGAAGAACACTACATGAAAATATTACAGTTACTTATCTGTATCATTGTACGGTTGAAAACGTCTTTGAGCACCTATCAGTGGATGGAATTAACCGAATGTGTGGTGGTTGCAGGTGGTCACTAGACCTAAGGCCAATAACGCCAGAATGAAGCTCAGTGATTGGCTTAGCCTCCCGGTGGGGGAACACCAACTTGGGGGGGGGGGGGGGGGGCCGCCCAGGTGAGCGAAAGGTAGAAATAGAGATTGGAAGAGCCGTCTATGTGGCGAAGATGTCACAGACGCAGTTCGCAATTACGCATTCAGTGCTAGAAACACAGCTGCGAGCGATTTAGTTGCAGACAGCCCTGCGTTTGTTTTCATAAAATAGAATGCGTGCTGATTGCTCAGAAAGCAATGAAAAACCACTGATCGCAAACTTGCCAATAAATCACATAAAGCACGAATAATGATGGGGCGGACTGCGACGTTCTGTAAACCTTATACAACTGACTTTTTTAGTGGTCGGTACAAATGCGGGGATATAGAGTGGGGGGAGGGGCGGTGGAAGTTAAATGGAACTATGTTGCACATTGAGACCGTGAGGGGAGAGTGAACCATTTTTCTTTGTCCGCATACCCTTTACAGGACATCGCTGTCAACATTAGCATCTTTCAGCTGATTGTTGATTTCTTGGCAAGATTACGCTCAGTAGTTTGCCAGTGCTTTCTGAGCGACCGGCTCACATACCCCGTAAGTTACCGACACGGAGAGAACTGCTACCAATTCTCGCTCCTGTCACGTTACTCACGAGAGTATACGGGATTACAGAGAAAGTCGCTTAAAACCTAGACCAGGGAGACCGGCAAGACACTTTACCATGGGGAAATAAATTGGGGGCGCCAAAGAAGGAAACGTCACACGAGGGCGTAAAACCATTGGGACTCGGATATTCGAAGATCTGAAGACAATTGGTGAGAATAGGGGTTTGTTGATTTTTTTTTTTTGTTTTTCATGTTACAGAACATTGGTTTAATGAAGTTAAAATAGAAATGATACAGATGCTGCAAGTCTGATCTTGTAGATTATGTCTTCATTCGTTCAGAAATATCTTGATCCTTTCCTTGGTTCTCACGCTCAGCCCGAAGCTGTTTATGAAAGTCATCATCTGTGGTATTATCATCCCAGTTATCTTACCACACGTTGATGTTCCCAGGTGCCTCTTCTTCACCCGTCCCGTCTTTGGCAGGAACTCTTCAAATCCGTCATCTTCATCGAGCAGTCCCATCTATGGTTTGGTCGGATTGTCAGCCATGACGTTGCTTTTTGAAACATGTGTTAGTATAATTTTATTGACAAGACTGGACACCTTCAACGCCAATTTGTGGACCAACTAAGCTGATAGAGATGAGCCGCACAGAGTCACGTGTTGGTCATCTGACTGCCACAAGCCAATCCCTACCAGGAATGTCCTGATAACCTGTGCTACGGGGCGAGTTAAGATAATAGGTGTGTTTAAGTGTTCTCACCAGGTATGAAGAGTGACCTACATTGGTCATCTCCTTGACAACAAGTGGAGATAACACAAGCAGGGATGACATGGAGTGTTGATAGAGCTGAGTCAGTTGAGCTGGGTTGATATTATATGAGTTGAGTTGAGTTGAGTTGACTTGAAATGAATTGAGATAAGTTGAGTTGAGGTTGGTTTAGTTGAGTTAAGATGGGCAGAGCTGAGTTGAGTTGAACTGAGTTGAGTTGAGTTGAGCTGAGTTGACGTTGGTTTAGTATGGTTGAGATGAGCAGAGCTGAGTTGAGTTGAGCTGAGTTGAGATGAGTTTAGTTGGGTTAAGATGAGCATAACTGAGTTGAGTTGAACTGAGCTGAGTTGAGTTGAGCTGAGCTGAGATGGGTTTAGTTGGGTTGAGATGAGCAGAGCTGAGTTGAGGTGAATTGAGCTGAGTTGAGTTGAACTGAGCGGAGTTGAGTTGAGTTGAGTTGAACTGAGTTGAGTTGAACTCAGCGGAGTTGAGTTGAGTTGAGTTGAACTGGGTTCAGTTGAGTCAAAAACCGACATCAAAGCACTCGGGACATTCCCATACGTGCTTCGTCCTTATCTTCAACAGCCAGCGATGAGTACCGATACTAATGGTACCAGTGGCAGTCTATTATGTGTCCGCCTAGCCTTTCCCCGGAAGACCTAATTGTTGGTCAGATCCTCTAGTCACTCCCAGCAGCACCATTCTTTCCAAGCAGTCATGATATATGCATCTGTCCTACCGCACTATATACACGATTCCAAAAAAACCCGACATCATGCACCAGTACACACCCAAGCAGTGCAGACCCAGTCAATCTGTCCGCCTGATCGTTTCCCACCACACCAGCATGTCCTGGGGGATGTGACAGCGACCTGAGTCAAAAGGAGTACTTGGATAGAGTGATAATGTACATTTAGATTTGATTTGTTGCTGAGGTGCTGCAATGCCAGAGTAGTTACCAACGGTTGCCTGGGAGAAGCACATAGAAGCAGATCATTGTACACACATTATTTAGTCTGCTGCATATCCTTTGCAGGACGTTGCCGTCAACCCTAGGTTAATTTTCTAGGCAATTTTATGTTCCCTATGACAAGAAGCCAACTGTATGCAAGAGATAAATAGCGTTCTTTAGTCATATAATGGGAATAGAGGCATTGGAGAACAACGCACTAGAACAGCGGGGGAAGAGGCGGGAGAGACATGATGCTGGAAGGATGGACACGGTGGCATGGAGGAATATCATCATAAGAGCTGGTCCCGAGCATGGAGGACCGAGAGTGATGCAGAGGTTTGTTATACACAAATAGCATGCAGAGATGTTGAAGTGTGCTTATTATGGTCACGGTTTCAGCTTGTAGATTGTAGTCTTCTTCGATGTTGATGTTATGTGGATGGTTATGATGATTCGTGATAAGTTTCATAATGATGATGATGATGATTATGGTGACTCTGGTTTGTTAATAATAGGAAGGGAAAGCCGTGGCACACAAGAACGTTGAAGAGGATTTTAAGCAGATATAGAAGAAACAGGGAAGTAGAGCAACAACATAAATAATAAGGAAAGATGAGAGGAAGTGAGGGTTAATAATAATAATAATAATAATAATAATAAGAAGAAGAAGAAGAAGAAGAAGAAGAAGGAGAAGAAGAAGAAGAAGAAGAAGAAGAAGAAGAAGAAGAAGAAGAATACACATGTTATAAATCAAGTCAACAATCTTCGATTTGGAAAAATCCACCCACAACGTTCCGGGCATCGACTTCAGCAGCTAGCGTTAAACGATGTATTGTGGCCATTATTCAGACGCTCCACCAACTGTTTGACTTGGAGTTACAGCCCGGAACACGGCAAATTGACACGGATGTGGAAGTGACGTAAATAAACATGGCCGTCCTCACACAAGGGAGTTAATCACTTTTACTTCCGCTGTAAGTCTAGTCGGAAATGGCGATCGATATCCACGCAGTAGCTAACGACCCGGAGGAAGGACAGAAATGTGACCTCCAAAACATAATAACTAATCTGAAACAACAACAACATTGCGCAAGTCACAGACGACGTGATAATAACGTACGAGAGACAATGTAATTTATTGTTGAGTTAGAGATAAAAATAGACTTCAGTTTCGGGGGGAAGTTTTCTGTTGTAAAACACATATCACATTTTGCTGGTTCTAGTGAATGGTTGCCAGCGTCTGTAGCGAAGGGATTAGTTAGTGCGATTCGCAATCCCACATACCGTGTTAGAAATTAGTTGCAGGCGATTTGGAAGCAGACCGCCTTGTGTTGATTTTTAATAACGGTATGAGCATCGGCTCAGAAAACTGTACTAGAACACGACCACAAGTAACAAGTAAAAACATGAAGGTATGGGAAAGCGAGACGCGTAGTTACATAATTCCCCGATGTAACTGTTTGAGGGTTCGAAATCAGCGCCAGCTATTTGGAAACACATCGTTCTGCGTTGTTTTCTATGGTATGAGGCGTCGGCAGTTCAGAAAGCAATGACAAACTATAGAACTAAATTGCCTAGACTATTACAAGCAGCTAATAGATGAATGGGTTGATTACAAGTCCTGCAAATGTCATGCAACAAAGGTAACTTAACCGTTAAATCGTGTTTATACCTACACAAAAGCCCGGTGTGAAAACATTTTAATAAAACACAATTTCAAATTGTCTAATTCCCCTAATGACAACGCAAAACATGTTTAGAATTCCGGAACATTTCAGTTCGCCATCTTGAAATATTTTCTCTTCAAGTGTCAAACAAATTATTGCCAGGAACACGTAATATATAAGAAGCCAGATGTATAGCCCAACGAGAAAAAGCCACAAAATGTTCATCAAGTGTTGAACGTATATGCCACGAGAAGAGAAAACACAACTATTCTGGTTTGACATTATTTTCATTGAGAAAAAGTTGAAACTTTTCCGCTTGAAGATGTCAGATTATCTGGCCACTTAGACGAGAAATAACATTATTAGATCTCATCGGATTAACCGTAAGACCAATCTGGCAGTTTGACACTGATTTGCCTACTTTGTTGCAGATACGCCCCTGAATGATTCTCCCGGTTTTGTTATTGTTACTGTTTCTTTAACAATATTTCCTTTATATTAGAGTGTGTACTTAATAAACTTTTATTTGGGTTCGTGGTGCCGTTGCTGGTTCAGAAATGTAAGTCATCGGGGAATTGAACGATGGTGTGAATGAACATGTTTTTAAAAAAAGTGTACTTTATTGCCATTTCACGTTTTCACGAGATATGCGTACTACGTGGTCTAGTCAGTTGCAGACAGACCTAGAGGTGGGTCCGAAAAGAAAGGAAGGTCCGGCTTCCTAATGGGGTGCTGCGCCGTGAACGAGGCAATGGGGAAGGAACACGGCAACGGAGACATGTGGAGGTGGCAGAGGCCGTGGCGAGGGATGAAGCTGGCATCCCACGACCACACGTGCCAAAGGACTAGCACAGGCTGCACGGGCTCTCCCCACCGAGGGAGGGAGGGCTTGAGAGTGGACGAGGTAACAGCGAAGAGACAAGCGTAACATCAGGGATAACTAATATGACCGAACGAACGTCTCCACGGCAGGGGTCAGAGGACCGGAGTCATGACCCGGACGGCACCGCCCCCAGTGAGTATTAAGAAATTAAAGGGTCCGAAATACTTGGGGAAGGGGGTGCTTCTCATGAACAGAAGAACCCTGTCGTGTTTGCTCCGCGTCGGAGTTCCTACGACTAAAAATGTGAGTCTTCTTCTTCTTCTTCTTCTTCTTCTTCTTCTTCTTCTTCTTCTTCTTCTTCTTCTTCTTCTTCTTCTTCTTCTTCTTCTTCTTCTTCTTCTTCTTCTTCTTCTTCGTCGTCTTCTTCGTCTTCTTTTTCTTCTTCTTCATCGTTGTCGTCGTCGCCTTCTTCTTCCTTCTCATTGTCCTCACCATTGTCATGATCCTGACCACCATCACAACCATCACCACCATCATCACCACGGTCAGACATTTATAGTAATTTTTTTCATTGTACATTTTCATTTTTTAAAATTCACTTCCTTTCTTTATCTACGCCAGAGTGAAAACAAAGAAACAAAACGAAACAACAGTAGAAGGATGCGCAGTGTTAGATGGGGATGAAAGAATAAGATGAAGACAAAGAGAAAGACGACGACGATGAAGAAGAAGAAGAAGAAGAAGAAGAAGAAGAAGAAGAAGAAGAAGAAGGAGAAGAAGAAGAAATAAAAGAAAAAAAAGAGTAGAAAAGAAGAAGAAGAAGAAGAAGAAGAAGAAGAACAACAACAACAACAAGAACAAGAAGAAGCAGCAGAAGCAATAAAAGAACAAAGAGGAGAAATACAGCAACAACAACAACAACTGCGACAACATGTATTATGTCCCAAATACAACATACCGTTAACAGTTACCAAATTCCTTGCACTGCACAATTCCTGACCTCAAAGTAACAAGCACATTTCCTCCACAACTCCCACTCCCTCACACATATTATTTCCGTAACACTAAGACATACACCCGCACTCAGAACATTTAGTATTATTATTATTATTTTCGAAAACCATAAAATGTGCCGTTCTTAGGGGCACGTGATGGCATGACACATAGAAAGACCTTTCGTATGACGCATTTGCCGCGCCACAGACGGATTGCCGCCGAGACTAATGAGGCCTTTCATAGGTCTAAGAACTGTTTGCCCTCCTAGGAGTTGGACCAAACGGAGGATTGGAATGTTAGTCTCGGCGATTAGGGAATGAATAGATCACGAAGGAAAGGCGCGTGAGGAGTTGATGAGTCAAGATGAGGAGTGGAGTGTGAGTGTAAACATCAGCCATTTGTAATCTCGACACGCGACTAGGTTTGACCCCGAGCCCACAATGGCGAGATGAGGGGATGGGAGGGTTGGTGTATCGGAGTGGTTGATGTTTTTGGGGTCACACACACAAATACACACACTGAAATATATACATGCATACACACGAACAAAAGAGAGAAAGAAGCTTTATTCTCATAGTGTTAAGAATTGGGCACGCAGGCCCGTCTGACAATCTTTCTGCTCACACACGTTATTTCATTCATACACTACTTTTGAGGATAATCAAAGAAAACAACAATACATTTACAGACATATAGCTAGTTTATGCTTATCTGCATGGTAGATGATGATGATGATGATGATGATGATGATGATGATGGTGATGATGATGATGCTCTTTTTCTATTTCCGTGACAATTACCCAGTAATGGTAATATATAAAACAAACCGCTAACCCCCGGGAAGGTTAACCCGGTCAACAAATGCCCGCAGAAGTCGGATGTGTCGGCCTAACGGCGCAAGAACGCAGCTCTGCTGTAAACAGGCACAACGCAATCACGTCCGAAAAAGAAAAGAAAAAAACTCCGGATGAACGAAGAAGAAGAAGAAACCACTAACCTTGTTCTGCTGAGTTGTCATCTCCACACCCAGCCGAGAAAAATGCACTGACACAATGTCACAATATCTACCTGGTGATCAGAGGACGCGTTAACGAAGTTAACAGAGAACTGCGCTGATAATGTCGTTAGCGCGGTCTCACGAGAATTCGACGCTTCAGTTTGTCGTCCGCCAACGGAGTAGAAGACAGGGATACGCCCATTCCTGCGTGCATTCAAGGCTGCACAATGTACTCGCCCTATCACAACACAAATCCACCGGGGAAACTGTAATAACATCAAATACCAACACGATATTAGCATGGCCGAATGGATAAGAGCGCTTGTTCTTAAACACCCGGTGCGCTGATGATAATTTAGGGGTTCAACCCCTACACCGGTCAGCTGGACTAAAATGTTGACTTCTTGTCTTTGACTTGGGAATATAAATTATAATTACCTCTGAAGTCGGAGTGGGTTCGCCTGATGGCGAGGGACACTGGTAATAGGTACAGCTAATCCACACACAAACATCAGTCCAGTTCTACTAGAAGTGGTGTGTATGGTCTACGCTTAAGTTCAAAGCGAGCGAGCGACAACAAAAATAAAGCAAATGCCAAGAAAGTAGTTTCCTGCTAAGAGTATATGATGTGACATCGCTATCACATGTTGTCTGCCGAGAGCGTGGAGGCATAGATGGCCAGTCGTTCTCTCATTTTAGCAAGCGACGAGCCCAGGAGTCAAACTCTCGTCCCACCGTGCTCACGACATTAGCAAGCGCAAGTTCCTATCATCTTCGTTAGCTTTCAGGAAACTGTTTCCGGGCAAACTGAATTTGAAACTGGTGATCTGTCAACGCAACCTCATTCCAGGATCAAGTGTGACACATCACGCATAAACTAGACTTTTATGTCTAGTGCTAGTTTGTTTGTCGACGGAAATTCTAACTTTTGACAACGTTATTTAATTATTATTTAAACACGCGAAACAATTAACGTTCCGCGTGTTTACTTTGGCCTTGAGTTGGTCTCTGACACCAAACGGAACATCCTTATTTTTATCGTGTGTACATTTCTCAGTGGCTCTCTTGGTGGCGCCGCCAACATCAAACGGTCTCGGTGTCTTTGATCACCAATAGGGCTGTAATCGAACTGGCACGCCGAACCACGAATAACTGCCAGAATAAATCTCTCTTCATGTGACATTGAATGTCCAGGTCTGTTATAATGTACCCCATTTTGCAGGGAGGATCAAAAGTGCCCCAGTGGAGTTGAAAGTTGATTGGGGTCACACTATTCTTATATGCGAAAGTACGTGTATAATTAGAGAGACTAGGGCTTCTCGCTGGTAAGGGCTCGAAGACGCAAGCAGAAAGAATACGACGCCAGTTCTCATAATTTAATCATCATCATCGTTACTAACATAACGTGCCATTTCGAAAAGCGGAGCCATCTCTCGCCATCTTCAGTTTTGGATCAGGTCTATTTTATTCTTCCTATTATGTCACGTGGCAATAATTAGGAATTATTGTGTGAATATGTACCCGGGTTCGAAACCCCTGTAAGAGACGAATTGGAGTATATTTTTTTTTTTTCTAGCTTGGGGGGACAAAAAGAAAGTCATAACCTGAACCGTTCGTGGCCACTGCACTAACCAGGCAATCTTAATTTCTCAGGACTCAAGACCCCATTCTTTCCCCGCAATTGCTTTAAAAGATATCACGCCTGTAACTCCACCACGACCGTCGATTAATAAAACCAGTGAGGAGATCAAAGCCTGGAACTCCGTTGAGGGTAATCCAGCAGATTATAAGACAAGTCCCCAGATCCATCAAGTGGTCCCCCCTTACTATCCGCGGGGTAACAAAGAGGGTATCATTCTTTAGATCTTTAGGCAACCAAATCCCTGTACTTCTGGAGGGTAAAGAATTGGATTCCAAACAGGCTGTCGTTGTGGAGATTACTTGGTGAAGGTGTGAAAGCCAGGCCAGATTCTAAGACTGGGTGCGTTGATCGAAAGATTTGGTAACGTATTGTCAGGCCAACAGGTGTACATTCGGTTAATAAGTCAGAGTTAATGCCGTCGCTTTCATCTGTTCGAAATCAGAAGTGAGGCTGCACCAATTTATCTAGGTCATTATCATCATCGTGTGCCGTGTTGATAAGCGTGGGAGGACAGTGATCGCCATCTCTCACGATCACCAGAGTCTTGGATCAGCTCTGTGTTCGCGTCTCGATTATGTCATAAGGCCAAGCCATCAAGATCTCTCTGCCTTCCCCTTGTTATTTTCACATCAGTCTTGTCATTTGTCACTATTTTCACATCAGTCTTGTCATTTGTCACTATTTTCACATCCGTCTTGTCATTTGTCACTATTTACATCAGTCTTGTCATTTGTAACTATTTTCACATCAGTCTTGTCATTTGTCACTATTTTCACATCAGTCTTGTCATTTGTCACTATTTTCACATCAGTCTTGTCATTTGTCACTATTTTCACATCAGTCTTGTCATTTGTCACTATTTTCACATCGACCTTTAAGTATTTAAGGAGTAATTAAGTAACGCGTATTTAAGGATCCTCGCCGGTGCTACGGAGTTTGTGCACTGAGCTGAATTTCTTCGGACTCAGGCTTGAGTTAGCAGAAGAACGGAGCACTAATTGGTTACACCCGTGTGTCGTGTTGTTGATCCGTCGACTAAACTAAACTAAACTAAACTAAACTAAACTAAACTAAACGACCTTACCATTTGATCACTGTTTTCACATCAATCTTGCCATTAGTCACTATTTTCACATCAGTTTAACAATTTTCAGTATTTTCATTTGCAACCCCCTTGTATCATTCAATTATTGATTTACCTTTTTCCTTCCCAGAGTGAGCTATCGCAGAATCTGCAAGCGCTATCGGAGAAAGCCAAGTCTGGCACGGAATTTATTCAACGATTGAAGAAAATGGCCGACAGCGTCAGCGTAAGTAGATACCCGGATGTTACAACAAACTCACGTGTTTGTCCAAATTAGCTCTGTAGATATTGCAGAAGAATGTTGGATAATAAAGAAGGGGCAATAAAATTATACGGAATAGATAAGAGAGTCAATGGAAAGAAAGGTAATAAAATAATGGACACGCAAGAAATGAATATAATTAAAAGCAAAACAAAACAAAAAATAAGACAAAACAAAAAAGTAAAGAGGAGAAGAAAGAGGGTAGGAGAGAGAGAGAGAGAGAGAGAGAGAGAGAGAGAGAGAGAGAGAGAGAGAGAGAGAGAGGTTCAGAATTAGGCACTCAGACCCGTTTGACATTCTGCCCTTCTTACCTATCTGGTATCATACATTACCTCATTCAAACGTCAAACGAGAAAGAGAGAGAGGTAGAGAGAAAGAGAGAAGTAGAGAGACAAAGAGAGAGGTAGAGAGCAGGGTAGAGAGAGGTAGATAAAGAGAGAGAGGTGGAGAGAGGGGTAGAGCGAGAGGTAGAGAGAAAGAGAGAAGTAGAGAGGCAAAGAGAGAGGTATATAAAGAGAGAGAGGTGGAGAGAGATGTCGAGAGAAGGAGTGAGAGAGGGAGAGGAAGAGAAAGAGAGAGAGGAAGAGAAAGAGAGAGGGTAGAGAGAAAGAGAGAGAGATAGGTAGAGAGAGAGAGAGTTAGAGAGAGATAGAGAGAGAAGTAGAGAGAGAGAAAGAGAGATAGGTAGAGAGATAGGTAGAGAGAGATAATTAGAGAGAGAGCAAGAGAGATAGATAGATAGATAGAGAGAGAGAGGAGAGAGAGAGAGGGGGAGAGAGAGACAGATCCATTATATCTCAAGTATTATGTTAACTCCTCCCTCTGTACAACGATGAATACGCAGGCAGTTATTACTTCAATGTAACCCGACTGATGCCCGTTCCGTGGCGAAGGTGTTACGCAGCTCGTAATCTCGCATACCATGTTTTAAACACAGCTATAATTTGGCAGCAGACCGTCTTGCGTTGGTTTTTATAAAATGGTATGAGTGCCAGTCGTTCAGATAGTATTGGCAAACAACTGAACGTAAACTTGTCAAAAAATTACAAACAAAATTTGCTATGGTTGACTGCAACGTCCTGTAAAGGATATGCAACTAACTTTGATTTTGAACCCGTCTGATAACATAAATAGTTATAGTAACAACAATCTTGGAATGAACGAGCTAATATAACTTTACACGTGTTGATAATAATAACCATCATTATCATGAAAAGAAAACATTATAGGTTTCTAGGTCAAGAGTTGAATAGGTCAAGCAAAAGCTGCATTTAAGAAAATGAAAAGTATGTTATGCTATCAGTCACTATCAGCGAATGTCAACAATATAAAATAACACAAATAATGCAGCTTTACAGAACGGAATTATGAACCATGGACGTTGAGGCTCTAGCCTTCGTCAGCGAACAAATACATACACAAAACACAATGTATAATCATGGAGATGACCCTCCAGTGACATAAGTGTCTTAAGGCATAAGAACGGGATGAGAAGAATAAACAGATGATACAATGAGAACAGTGAAGAGAAAATGAAACTTTGAAGAAAAAAAACAAACTATTTTTGCTACTTATCTCAGGATCCCAGGCTGTGCTGCTAACATGAGTTTCACCTTTCACTCAATCAATCAGGTGCGGATGGCTGCAATGGATCTCCAACACTGTCTGTCTCTCGCCTTGACTGTACACTCTGTCAGGCTGATGTTCGTCCATCTCTTGATGTTATCTTCCCACTTGTATCGTTGTCTACCTCTTGCTCGCTTGCCCTCAACCTTGCCTTCCAGTATGGTTTTTATAAGAGTATCATGTCTTTTAACATGGCCGAAATATTTCACTTGCCTCCTCTTTATTTCTTTCATCAATTCTCTCTTCATTCCCAGTTTTTCTAGAACCTCTGCATTTGATTGTTTTTGTTTCCATGAAACACGACATATTCGTCTGTATATCCACATCTCCAGGGCTTCTATGCGACTTTCTAGTTGCTTGTTCAATGTCCAGGCTTCCGCGCCATACAGTAGCGTTGAATATACGTAGCATTTGACTATTCTCATTCCTAATGCGTTATTAATCTCTCTAGATGTTAATACTGATTTCATGCCGTTGAAAGCATTTTTGGCCTTTCCTATTCTATTTGTGATTTCTATTTCACTTCTGCCATCATCTGTTATTATATGTCCAAGATAGGAGAAACTTGTTACTTGTGCTAGTATCTGCCCGTTTACTGTGATGTTCATTGATGACCTTTCCTTTTCACTGCTAATTATCATAGTTTTTGTTTTTTGGATGTTAATATCTAAGCCACATTCTGCACTGTGCCTGTTTACTTGTTCCACAAGGTCTTGTAACTCTTGCTCACTTTCTGCTAGTAACACGGTATCGTTTCATCTGTATGCTCTTATAAAGACAGCCGCAGGTGTATGTAGGTCATGGTGATCGGGATAGGGGATGGTAATGGTACAGTGAAGATCCCATGTAAATGGGTGAAAATGGTACATGCAAAATGGGGAGGAAGGTAAGGCGGTAAACTGGGAGCAATGGAGATGTGCTGGTGGTCCGAGGGTGAAAACTAAGGAGTGCTCCGGTGGATGTCCGTACAGTGCATTAGTGGGTGTGAGTGAAAGGTTGGCCATAGTGGTAGTGGACGCTGAAATGTTAAATAGAACCCGAGAGTTGCTGCGGATAGGGTTCACCCCCTGCATGAAGTCATGGATATGGTCAAGGGTCATAGACTAAGACGAGGCGGGTCCTGGATGGCACAGGCAGGTATATCTATACGTCAGATGTGTGATCTAGAAAAAAAAGTGGGTTGAAGTAACGGCAGACAGGATGGAGTGACACAATGTTATAGTAACACTGGGTCGTGAGTGCAGAGAATGGGCAGCGGGCCGCACAAAGTTTGAGGTGTAACAACTGATCCAGAGTAACACACATCAAGATGGCATAGTGATCTACACCGATGGTGAGAAACAGACGGAGTGGTTGGGGTTCATCGCGAAGGCTAACTGAGGCTTTTTGAAAAAAGAGAGTATGGCATATGAGGCTACGACCTCCAGCATGAGAATGGAGGTGGAAGCAGTCACAGCGGCATTCCTTTGGTTAGAGGAGACCACTGCAAAACACATTGTCTTCATCACGGACTCAAGGAGTATGCTTAGTAAAGTAGAGAAAGGAATGTGTCGTGTGGAATGGCTCACCTCGCTTCAGAGGTCACAGATTGTAATAACTGTATGGATTTTTTGCCCTGGCCATTCGGGAGTGCGGGGGAATGAACAGGCTGATAGGCTGGCAGGGAATGCACCTTTTGGTGGTCGATTACCTATGGACAAGGGAGAGGTCGTCGTGAGCTTATGAGACCAGGTGGAAAAGGAGGAGAAACAGATTTAGAAACCGAATGTGGAAAGGATGAGATTTCGGAGAATTGGCAGGGGTTCTGGTAGAATCTCAAAACTGAGAGGGATGACCAGGAGAACTTTCAATCAGATATCGATGGGAACGATTAGTAGTGTGACTCTTCGCTGGCTGTTGAATGAGGGAACAGGGCGCATATGGGAAAGTCCTGAGTGCAGTGATGTCGTTTCTTAGCTCAACTCAACTCAAAGAACCTGTTTTGTTGCATGGTAGTCAATCGCGTATCGTGAATTAACAAATAAAAGAACTTGGAAGCAACATAGACGTATGTTGCGAATACCTTGGACTAACAGATTAACTAACGACGATTGCCTGGAAGAGACTAATGAAACTAGAACAGTATATACAACTACAGCAAAGAAACAAACGACATTCTTTGATCATGCGGTGAGAAGTTACAGGAAAACATTGTTATAACTGGAAACATCAATGAGAACAGAGATAGAGGCAGACTAAGAGAAATAATTCTGAATAGACTGAGACGGTGGCTGTGATGCATATCATCAACAGATTTTATCCTGGATACCAAAGAACCTAAATCTGTGGCGAAATATGACCGGCTAAACAATTTGAAAAGGCACATGGTGATGATGAGATTGAGAACCGTACTCCCCTATTTGTGATAGAAAGAGGTAAATTAACAATTACATTAAATTAAACGACTAAAATTAACGCTAATTGTTATACAAATAATTAAAGTAACAATTACCAGGGATTGATACGCATTAAGTCATTAAGTAATAGCTCTTTCACCGGAAACTGTAAATTTCTCCCCAGGGCAACTGTGCAGAGTTTGAGAAAACGGTTGTAGCCCAGTGCGATGCCTTGATTGACATCATCAAGCAACGAAAGGCGGAGTTGTTAGAGAACGTTGCAGAAGAAAAGTCCATGAAGGTTCGAACCCTGAAAGAACAGGTATCAGACTGCACAGCCCTACTACAGCGCACCACCGGTCTGTTACAGTTTTGTATTGAAGTGCTGAAAGAAAGCGACGCAACATCGTTTCTGCAGGTAAGTGCAATGATAATACGAAATCAGTGATTAGTTAGTTAATTAGTTGCGGTTCCAACTTCACGGCAACAGGTCACCCATGATTGCTCCGTTCCCGTGTCAGCGAAAATCACACAAAATGCTCTTCACTGTTCCATGTGAGTAGTGAAAACAGACAGCAGTCCCGACAAAACCAACAGTACGCACACGACTGCGTGAAAAATGCCGCTGCCAGATTACTAACATAACAGTCTGTCACTAGAACTACAGGTTAACGTCGGTGGAAGCAGAAATCACCATAAAAACAGCAGTTGCACACACAATACTACATAAGCCAAAGTAGATAGCTCGCCAACCGGTCACCCGCCATTTACCTGAAATTGCGGATAGGCGAAAAAGCATTCCACATGAAATCTAAAGCTCTCAGTGTCGTGTATAACAAAACCAGATGATGAAAATGCACAAGGAAAACGTGGGCAGATGCAAACAACATTCTAAGGCCTTAACGTATCGTCAGCCTATCCAGCACATATTATACCGGAATCGCAGTGATTAGAGATGATTATCGTTATTGCACTCCGAACAGATTCATCGGTGCTCTGATATCCTCATCAGCATCTCCGCCAGTGTGAATCATCTGTGATGAGTTATCAACTGTCTTGTGCTCTTGATATAATGTTCATGTCTGGCGGCTCCCACCCCCCCCCCCCCTTTTCACCGCTATCTCTCTCACTCTGGAAGCAGATTCCCAGGTCTCCTTAAAGTCACCCGTTCGTCCAGCTGGTGAGTACTGGAACTGGTCAATTAATCTCGGTATATGTTGGCTTAGTATATTTCAAAGAAGAGCACATTTTATATCATAATCTTACACGGAATTACGTCTGTGTTGAAGATGAGGACGGGGCACGTATGAGAATACCCTGAGTGCTGTAATGTCGGTTCTTGATTCATCTCAACTCAATACAACTCCATTCTACTCCATTCAACTCCACTCCACTCCACTCCACTAAACTCAACTCCTCTCAACTCATCTCCATTCAACTCAAGTCAACACTACTCAACTCAACTCCACTCAGCTTAACTTCACTCAACTCAACTTCACTCAACTCATCTCAACTCAACTCATCTCCACTCAAGTCAACTCCACTCAACTCATCTCAACTCAACGACTATATTTATCTGGCATAAGAGCAGTGCACGCATGTCACAACTGCCCGATATACCGAGTCGAACATTCGACACAACTGCCCGATATACCGAGTCGAGCATTCGACACAACTGCCCGATATACCGATTCGAGCATTCGAAACCAGCTGCGGGTCATTTGGAAGCAAACCGTATTGCGTTGACTTCTTTGGTATTGGGTGTCGGTCATTCAGAAAGCAATGGCAAGCTACCGAATCTTACAATTGCTTAGCAAATTACAAAAGAAACCAAACATGCTGGGGTTGATTGTGACATATTTAAATTATAAAGTCCTAAATTTTGTTATCAATACAAAGGAAATTGGAGGTCACCTTACACTGAAAATCTCGCCTCTGTGATAATACAGTTTGGGACTCACTGCGCTAACATAAAAACAACGATGTAAAAATAAACGAAATAAAGAAATACAGGAGAAGCGAGAGAAACGACTAATCCACAACATTTAATCCTGTAAAGGGATTTTGTTGATCCTAAACGGATCCTGCTGAAATGGCTTCTTGGGCTGTCTCCAACATTCAGATATTGATCGCGGGAAAACACTGCTCCAGTTTTTTACTCGCTCCTTTCTTTCTCCGTATCCAGTGCTACACATATCTCCGTTGTGTCGCCTCTTTCAGATTTGTACAAAGGCTTCTCATCTTCCTGTCCAATTTCCTACAGAGCGCCCTCATAATGAGGTCATTACGAGAGCTCGTCTACGCCACCTTTTCGTTCCGAGTAGTTTCCATAGAATTCTGAAAATTACCTGGTATCCATTTTATGAGTCTGATTTCACTTCAGTCCCGTAAATGTTGCTTGTTTTGTTTTTCCAGGACGTTGCAGTCAACCCCAATCCTAGGTTGAATTTCTAGGGAAGTTTACGTTGAGTAGTTTGGTATTGCTTTTTGAACGGGGATTCAAAGTTGAAAGCCAACTAACCGGTCGGTGTCTGGAATGCCAACTGACCGTCGGTGTATAGAAGGCCAACTGACCGGTCGGTGTATGGAAGGCCAACTGACCAGTCGGTATATGGAAGGCCAACTAACCGGTCGGTGTATGGAAGGCCAACTGACCAGTCGGTATATGGAAGGCCAACTAACCGGTCGGTGTCTGGAAGTCCAACTGACCGGTCGGTGTCTGGAAGGCCAGCTGATTGGTCTGCGTAAGGAAGGCTAACTGACTGGTCGATGTAGGGAAGTATTTCCATATCTTTACGTACTTTGTTTACTGCATCTGAACGTGAAAGATAACCGGCTCAGTAACACCGTCGTGTCTCTAAAACTGAAATATTGCCACCGCATTAAGCCTCACAGTGGCTTAGAGTTGAGCTAACGCAACAACCGACATTACAGCACTCGGAACATTCCCATACGTGCTCCGTCCTCATTTCCAACAAAGTGGCTGATAAATTACAGTAACGGAAATAATGGATCCTATTGTGCGTTCACAAATGTTTGCGCTCATTCACTTCTAATTATTTTGAAAAGTATCCGTTGCATCGTTATGTATGTTTCCTGCTTGTTATATTTACACCAACCCAAGAAATTTATCTTTGATAGATCCAAAGGCAACTGAATTTAATGGAGAACGGCAAAATTTGTTTAATGTTTTGGCAAAAATGTATTGAATTCACGCTAATTAACTTGTTTTACAGTAATTCACGACACAAGGCATATTCCGTTCCGCTATGTGACGTGTTTCCATAAGGAAATTCCCGTGCACCGCGGAGGATTTTCATTATTGAACACTGATGTTTCCATGTGAAAATGTAATACATTTCATAATATGTAAGTCATCTCTGACCTGTAAATTATGTACTACATATAAACACACATTGGGATCTTCTGTACACTCTCCAGAACGAAATTATTTTTTGGGGGTGTACATAATGATACGGTTATGTGTTACATCTCATCATTTTCCCTCTGTTGGTTCCTGAGTTATGGATCTTTATACCTGACAAACATTTTAGAACGCACTATAGAAGATGTGCCGCCTCCGTGGCAAAGGCGTTATGGACGCGGTTCGTAATTCCGCTTACCTGCGTGCGAAACACAGCTACGACAGATTTGGCAGTAGACCGTGTCGCGCTGGGTTTTAACGTGATGGTATGGGAGCCGGTAGTTCTGAAAGCAATGGCAAACTACTGAAAGTAAACATGCCAAGACATCAACAACAGCAGTGATGGTGTTGATAGCGATGTCCTGTAAATAGGATATGAAAAAAGAGAAGAAGAGCTAGGGGGACTTATATTTCTAGACCAATCGCAACTTGGTGGGTGATGTCTTCAGTATCAAGCCGATCTCATTTATTCCCCAAGACATGCGCGGTACCAATTTTAGGCTATGTCGAACTGGTAGCCCAGGTCAATTTTTTTTTAAGTTTCACTCGATACGGGTACGAACCAATGACCACCCGTCCGGCAGGCAAGTGTCTAACCTTTACCCTCCCGCGACTCACACTTCACCTATAATCACTGCATTTCCAAGAGCGAACGAGAAATGGCGATCGAGTAAGAACAAATAACTTTTCTAAGGAGAAAGATAGATATCAAAGGAAAGTGGTTAGCTGAAGCATTTGTAATGTATACATCCAATCATGCATCCATCCAATCATACATTCAATCATACATTCAATCAACTGCATTTGTAAAAACAAAAAAAAACTGGAATAGCAGGAGCGATAATTACAACAACTGAATTACTTCCCATGTCAACCGTAATATTTACAGGAATTAGTGAGCACATGTGTTCCTCGTCGTCTGCTGTTTATCACCGTAAAGGAGGTTATGACCTTCAGATAAATATTTTTCGATAATAATAATTTAGCTTGTACTTTTCTTTCCATCTGTGTCGTTTTTTGTTTGTTTGTTATTAAATAAATGGCGCTTGCGCCATATTTTTATAGACCAATCAATACTGGATGAGTGATTTGGTCAATATTGCGCCGGCGCGCCTTTTCTTCCTATGAGGTT
>JACEFZ010020833.1:25000-72500 GCA_014155875.1 Cepaea nemoralis
TTGGAAATTTGTGGGGTACTACGCGGTCCCCGGAAAAGTTATTAACTTTATTAGGAAAACTACCCCAGAAGTGGCATTGGGTTCGCCTGATGGCGAAAGGACTCTGGTAATAGGCAAAGCTAATCTACAAAAACCATTCCATTGCACTAGAAGGAGTAGCACATGAATGGACTACGCTTGAGTTCAAAGCACAACAAATCATTTTTTTAAATGAAATATGAAGCTAAAACCACCGTGAGTAAAGTTGTATCTGTCACTCCTTTAACTCCTGTTTTGTTCACTCACTTGAAAGATTCCTGGTAGAGTCTTTCATGCAATGTGGAATCCCTCTTTGAATTCAGAGAAACAGATATTTCAGTATCACACACTAGAGAAATTTCTGATCCACATGGTAATCTCTTATCTGTATTTGAGCGACCGATGAGGGATCAATCGCTAAGAGTGCGTAATCACTCGTTAACTGAGAGTTGGTGTAAAGAGTAAAAGTGAGGAGAATCGGTAAGGGGTGAAGTTAGGGGTAGGGAGGGATGAATGGAGGGAGAGAGGGAGGAGTGAGAGAAAAGAGAGGGTTCGAAAGGGATAGATTACGACAGGGGGTGTGGGAGTAGAGATAAGACTTAGTGATAAGGATGAATGAAGAGACGGAGAGAGGGAGGAGAGAGAGGGTGTTATGGTGGGGGTGAATGAAGAGTGGGATAGCGAGAGAAGAGAATAAAAAATAGGCAGAAAGAGAGAAAGTATGTGTGAGATATAAAAAACAATAAAAACTATGTGTGAGATAGAGAGAAAGAGAGAGAGAAAGAAAGTATGAGAGAGAGAGAGAAAGAGAGAGAGAGAGAGAGAGAGAGAGAGAGAGAGAGAGAGAGAGAGAGAGAGAGAGAGAGAGAGAGAGAGAGAGAGAGCGTATAATGGCAGCAATCAGAAACAGATAAGTAGAGAACACAAAATGCCGTGTTGTTTAAGTTGTTGTCCAAGTCATCTACTTTCACTATCCTCTTTCAGAAAATCATTGTTCTATGATTCTGGCAGTCCAATGTAATCAGAACAATCGTCCCAAAGACCACACTCACTTCACTTTCTTTACAATATAGTTCATTTTCATTCCTAGATTCACTTCCACACAGCAGAACATGGTTCTATGTAACATCTCAGTACTTTCTGACTTTCAATGAAAGCAATTTATTTATTACATAAGTCACTTTTAATCTCCCGAAATGCACTTTTGTAAAGGAAGGATACAACCATTTGACTGATACCTTCAAGAACTCACATACTTATACTGATCAAAATTCTCACTAAAGCAAGACATCACCTATTTTAGACGTTTAGCTAAAAGCTGTTTCTTTAGAAATTCTCGCTGCTCGCTGCATACTTGTGTAATCTTTGGAAATACTTGTATTTCTGAAGTATGTCTCATGTCTTTTTCTCTCTCCGGTTCCATTATATAGCAATCGATTATCTTATTTATTCTTGACAGCACTGAAATTATCCAGCCCGGGCAAAATGTATGTATATTTACTTTATCCGGAAGAAAATACACAGCATCGATAGACGATTTTTTTAAAGACAGACCTTAAATAGATAGAATCTTAGAGAGTATGGATTGAAATGATCATGGAAAGATATGATGTTTGCTTCTGTTCGGAGCGAGTCTGTCTAAAGCATTCACGCGCTTGGGGTGTTCTTTTGATGTCTCGTGCCGTGGCATTTTGCGAGCTTTTGCTATGTAATTTATGTGTCTGTAGTTGGTGATATCTTGTATGCGGTTTCGTTTTAGGTGATCTCTTGGAGGTGATTTCTTTGGGGGTGATATGTCTGGGGTAGATTCTCTAGGGTGATCTTTTTCAAATATTGTGTCTTTGGAGTCTCATAGATGTTGTCTGTAGTTTAAAGATAGTTGTAAGTTATTTTCTGTTGTTTCAGCGTAGTTAGTTGTAATTTGTGGCACGTGTGTTCGATCTGGTTTCATATTATTTTCGATCTGTCAAGCTAAAAGATAAGCGGAAAGAAAGAGAGACAGACAGATACAGATACGTAGATTGCTAGTCAGACATGCAGACAGACAGACAGCTAGACAGGTACGGTGACATATAGATAGACATAGAGAAAGACGTTAAAATGGACAGACTCGCACACAGATCGACTAACAAACAGACACAGATAAAAAGATAGGCGGGCACAGATACACGTATGGACGCTCATTGACTGAGATGACACATAGTCTTAGTTATAGCCAGCTAGAAGGATATAAAGACAGACATACTACGGATATTCAGAGACACAGATGAGGATATATATATATATATATATATATATATATATATACAGACAGACAGACAGGAGGCAACTTATCCAACCAGAAAGTCAGACAGACAGCCAGAAAGACAAATAGCTAGCTAGCCAGAAAGGCAGACAGCTAGCCATTCAGAAAGACAGGCAGCTAGCAAGCCAGAAAGACAAACAGCTACCTAGCCAGAAAGACAAACAGCTACCTAGCCAGAAAGACAAACAGCTACCTAGCCAGAAAGACAAACAGCTACCTAGCCAGAAAGACAAACAGCTACCTAGCCAGAAAGACAAACAGCTACCTAGCCAGAAAGACAAACAGCTACCCAGCCAGAAAGACAAACAGCTACCTAGCCAGAAGACAAACAGCTACCCAGCCAGAAAGACAAACAGCTACCTAGCCAGAAAGACAAACAGCTACCTAGCCAGAAAGACAAACAGCTACCTAGCCAGAAAGACAAACAGCTACCTAGCCAGAAAGACAAACAGCTACCTAGCCAGAAAGACAAACAGCTACCTAGCCAGAAAGACAGACAGCTACCTAGCCAGAAAGACAAACAGCTACCTAGCCAGAAAGACAAACAGCTACCTAGCCAGAAAGACAAACAGCTACCTAGCCAGAAGACAAACAGCTACCTAGCCAGAAAGACAAACAGCTACCTAGCCAGAAAGACAAACAGCTACCTAGCCAGAAAGACAAACAGCTACCTAGCCAGAAAGACAAACAGCTACCTAGCCAGAAAGACAAACAGCTACCTAGCCAGAAAGACAAACAGCTACCTAGCCAGAAAGACAAACAGCTACCTAGCCAGAAAGACAAACAGCTACCTAGCCAGAAAGACAAACAGCTACCTAGCCAGAAGACAAACAGCTACCTAGCCAGAAAGACAAACAGCTACCTAGCCAGAAAGACAAACAGCTACCTAGCCAGAAAGACAAACAGCTACCTAGCCAGAAAGACAAACAGCTACCTAGCCAGAAAGACAAACAGCTACCTAGCCAGAAAGACAAACAGCTACCTAGCCAGAAAGACAAACAGCTACCTAGCCAGAAAGACAAACAGCTACCTAGCCAGAAAGACAAACAGCTACCTAGCCAGAAAGACAGACAGCTACCTAGCCAGAAAGACAGACAGCTACCTAGCCAGAAAGACAAACAGCTACCTAGCCAGAAAGACAAACAGCTACCTAGCCAGAAAGACAAACAGCTACCTAGCCAGAAAGACAAACAGCTAACCTAGCCAGAAAGACAAACAGCTACCTAGCCAGAAAGACAAACAGCTACCTAGCCAGAAAGACAAACAGCTACCTAGCCAGAAAGACAAACAGCTACCTAGCCAGAAAGACAAACAGCTACCTAGCCAGAAAGACAGACAGCTACCTAGCCAGAAAGACAGACAGCTACCTAGCCAGAAAGACAGACAGCTACCTAGCCAGAAAGACAAACAGCTACCTAGCCAGAAAGACAAACAGCTACCTAGCCAGAAAGACAAACAGCTACCTAGCCAGAAAGACAAACAGCTACCTAGCCAGAAAGACAAACAGCTACCTAGCCAGAAAGACAAACAGCTACCTAGCCAGAAAGACAAACAGCTACCCAGCCAGAAAGACAAACAGCTACCTAGCCAGAAAGACAAACAGCTACCTAGCCAGAAAGACAAACAGCTACCTAGCCAGAAAGACAAACAGCTACCTAGCCAGAAAGACAAACAGCTACCTAGCCAGAAAGACAAACAGCTACCTAGCCAGAAAGACAAACAGCTACCTAGCCAGAAAGACAAACAGCTACCTAGCCAGAAAGACAAACAGCTACCTAGCCAGAAAGACAAACAGCTACCTAGCCAGAAAGACAAACAGCTACCTAGCCAGAAAGACAAACAGCTACCTAGCCAGAAAGACAAACAGCTACCTAGCCAGAAAGACAAACAGCTACCTAGCCAGAAAGACAAACAGCTACCTAGCCACAAAGACAAACAGCTACCTAGCCAGAAAGACAAACAGCTACCTAACCAGAAAGACAGACGGCTTAGCCGGCCAGAAACACAGACAACAAGCCAGCCAGAAAGATAGACAAGACAGACAGCCAGAAGAAAAAAACAGCCAGCCAGCCTGAAAGACCAACAAGACAGACAGCCAGAAAAAAAAACAGCCAGCCAGCCTGAAAGACCAACAAGACAGGCAGCCAGAAAGGCAAACAGACAGCTAGTCAGCCAGAAAGACAGACAGCTAGCCAGAAAGACAACTAGCTAGCTAGAAAGACAAACAGCTAACCAGCCAGAAAGACAGACAAGACAAACAGCCAGAAAGACAAACAAACAGCTAACCGATAAGAAAGACAGACAGACAGAAATACAGACAGACAGCCGTTCAGACTGATCAATCGTCATCACAATCTTCACATGCCCTGGCAACTGGCCCAGACGTTCATACATCTCCCCGGATCTCAGCTCCATTTATGCTGGGTACATTCTGTTGAAGATACTCCTCTATACCACCTTTCCAATCCACCCTCGACCATTACTCTCTGTTAGCCCCTGCTACTTCTGCCGATGATCTTTCTATTCGACACGATATTTCTGATACCCCTCTGATCATTACATAACCGAAGAACACTGTTTGTCACGTGCTTATATTTGTACGATGGGGCTTCAAATGAAAACCTGAAATATATATATATATATATATATATATATATATATATATATATATATATATATATATATATATATATATATATATATATATATATATGTGTGTGTGGTGTGTGTGTGTGTGTGTGTGTGTGTGTGTGTGTGTGTGTGTGTGTGAATGAGAGGGTGTGAATATATTCTGAAAAAGTAAAGAATAAACGTATACTTTTTCCATGTAGTAGCCACGTTGTAGTCACCACTGCGTTCAATGCAAATCCCCAAGCGCCCGATAAAGTGCTTGCTTTCCTGAAGAAAAAAAAATTGTTATGGGGTCAGTATTGGGTGTGCCTGAACTGGTCGTGAACAGCCTTTCACAGAAGTGACACCGATTTGAAACTCCCTATTCCACCCATACACTTGCTGGACTGACATGCATGCATCACCATACTGGACCGTCATTCGCAGATGAATTTCTATATTTTTCACCCCCTCACTGATCAAATAACGGATAACAGAACGATACTCCTCTTTGGTGCATATCAAAAGTGGGACGGCCATTTTTAAACTGTCCTTATGACATCAAGAGGAAGGCATCGTTTATTGGCCACGTTATGAGAAGGCAGCAACTGGAACATGTCGCGACAACCGGGAAGATTTGCGGAAAGAGAGATAGAGGAAGACAGCGGGAAAAGAATCTTTACACTCTTGTGTCATGGCTCGGAATGGAGCCAACATACAAATTGATCCATGACGTCGGAGGTCACAATGTGTGGAGAGGCATGATCGCCTACGCCAGCCGGCAAGACACTGGACGACGATGATGATGACATAACCATGTTTGTCTGCACCGTGGTGCCAGGCAGTTAATACTCTTGACACCTTTAAAAACAATATTGACAGGGTACAAGGCAAATTATATGGCTATTGTAAATTTTTAACACACTTTTAGTGTTTTCATTTCAACCCCTCTGGTATACACTGTCCTACTGTCATTAGACTTTTCCCAGTCACTCGGTTAGTCATTCTGACAGTTCAACGTATTAACAGCGTGCGTTTCAGAACACCACAATCCTGTTGCCTGATACTGTCTTCTTTTTCTTGTTTCACCACCTTACAGTACAAGTTTCTATATAACAGTTCAGAACTCTCTTCCTAGCATCAAATGGCAATGAATGATAGCAAAATATTTTCTTCATTTTCTTAAATGCAGTCTTTTCGGGCCTATTCCTTTTGTAAACTCTCCCGCGCATTTTCCGTCAGATATTATGATTGTCCCCAAATATGTGAATTTATTGTCTTGTTTTTATGTCAAAGTTTTATGGTGTATTTCTCTATGATAAGATCACTGTTTCTGCTATCTGATGTTACACTCGTTCGTTTAAACTTAAGTATAGTCCATATACATACTGTCTCTTCTAGTGCAGTGGACTGATATTTGTGTGTGGATTAGCTTTCCCCATTACCTGTGTCCCTCGCCATCAGGCGAAACCACTCTGATTTCTTGGGCACCTGTAGTTTACGTCCTCAAATTAAGGACGAGAAGTCAACATTTCAGTTCAACTGTCCGGTGTAGGGGTTGAACCCGCTACCTCAATGTCAGTAAATCGTATGTTTAAGAACGAGCACTTTAATCCATTTGGCCCCGCTGACCTCTTATGTGGTCTTGATATTCAAGACAAGTCCATGTTTTCGTAATCTCCATCACCACAATGTCCAGCAGCTGTTGTGGATCATTTGCGTTTTCAACCATCAATACCGTTTCATCTATATAGCGTATATTGTTTATAGTACAACTCCCTTCAGAGGACCAATTAATGAATCACTGAAAAAACGATAAGTAGATTGAGAACTTTACCAAAGCACGACTACAAAAAACAATGGACGTTGCGGCCAAAGCCTTCGTCAGCTCAGAACAAACAAACAAAAATAGATTAACAAATACACGATCGACACTACATGAAAGTATACATTTCAACTTATCTGTGTCCTAGCTTGAACGGCTATCCATGGATGGAAGAGGAGCGGCTAGCCGAGTGGCTAGAACGTCGGACTCTCCTTCGGGAGACCCGGGTTCGATCCCTCGGTAAGGTGTGGGATTTTTTTTTTCTGTCGGGGGCAAAAAGAAAATCCTAACCTGCACAGTTCGCGGCGACTGCACTAGCCAGGCGGCCTTAATTCCTCAGGCTCAAAGACCCCTCTGCCATACACCGCAAGGTACTATATTGGCAGTAAATGACAGTTTAAATGACAGTATAACTCCCAACTCGTATTCGATAAACAAATAAAATTAAGAACCTGTCTGCTACACTTATAGTTCGCAGGATATGTTCTTGTTCTCCTTATTTACTTATACTAGTGGATTGTGTGTTCTACGTTCTACAGTTTGCTGCTTGCATGTGTGCAAAAGCGCTGACGTCAATGTTTCGTGTGTTATGGACTCGTTTCTCCTTTTTATTTGCATCGATTACAACCCGTTCGCGAAGGACAGGAACATTCTATGAGAGAAAAAGAATGGCTATTCATCGAGTGTTGTTATTGACTTGGTTGGGAGTGCGCGGCCTGGTTAGATTGTGTAAAAAAAAAAAAAAAAGAAGTAGTTTAGCATGTCAGCAAATATTTTAATCAACATTGTGAGAAACATGCTGGTCAGGTTTGTCCATGATTGAAGCACCATATCAAAGGTTTTAAGACAAACCTGTCGTATTAAGTGTTATGTTTCAATGTTCGTATAGTGTGTGTTATAATTTATAATAATTTTCTTATTAGTCATGTTTGTATAGTTCCTGATGAAGATTGTTATTACCGAAACGCCGGGCATTTGTGGTGTGTATTTCCATTTCTGGGATCTTTTCACCAGGACATGCCTGTGTCTTGGGAAACCAGCAGGCGGCCATATTGGCTGGGTCTGCACAGCTGCATGAAGAATTGATTAAAGAGTAGATACACCATCGTTTTCAAATTGTCACAAATTGGGCACGCAGGCCCGTCTTACATTCAGCCCTTCCAATCACTCATCTCTCGTACATCAATTATCTATTGTGTATGTTCTATTCATATAGAACAAAAGATGCTCAAATGAATGCTGTCAACATAAACAATGCACATTACCATGACACAGACACACACAGACACAGACACACACACACACACAAACACACACACACACACACACACACATACACGCTCATACATGTATAAACACATACGTAATACCTACATACACACATTCATACATACATAAATGCTATATAAATGGGACGCACATTACTCGTACCTCAGAAATAGGAGTAGGTTCGCCTAATGGCGAGGCCCACTGGTAATAGGGAAAGCTAAAGCACGCAGAAACCAGTCCATCGCACTGGGACTAGTAGAACGAGTATGAACTACGCTTGAGTTCAGAGCGAGCAAAATGGAATAAACAAAAAATACCATACCACTAATTCTTCTTCTTCACAGGAAAAAAATGCAACAGTCATCATTATCATAACAAAAATGATCAGCCGCCATGTCTAGGTCGATCAATATAATCGATTAGCGGCCCAGTCATTTCAGATCAGAAGACAAATTTTCTGTCGATGCAGGAGCTAGACGACATCCGGTCTGTGGAAGGGTGATAAATCAATGATTACTTTCTCGGAGTTTGTGGACAAATGTGCGGAGTAGGTGAATGATTGATAGGGTGTATTCTAGGAAGGCAATATTAACAGCTGGAATAATGTTATTGATAAATCAGTAATGTTGATAGTAATATTGATGATAATACTGATAGGGGATACATAGGGTGGTGATGGAGTCGACGATGATGCTGATGGTGTTGTAGAAGAAGACGAAAAAGTAGTAGAAGTAATAGTAGTAGTAGTAGTAGTAGTAGTAGTAGTAGTAGTAGTAGGAGCAGCAACAGGAGTAGTAGTAGTAGTAGTAGTAGTAGTAGTAGTAGTAGTAGTAGTAGTAGTAGTAGTAGTAGTAGGAGCAGCAACAGGAGTAGTAGTAGTAGTAGTAGTAGTAGTAGTAGTAGTAGTAGTAGGAGCAGCAACAGGAGTAGTAGTAGTAGTAGTAGTAGTAGTAGTAGTAGTAGTAGTAGTAGTAGTAGTAGGAGCAGCAACAGGAATAGCAGTAGTAAAAGTAGTAGTAGTAGTAGTAGTAGTAGTAGTAGTAGTAGTAGTAGTAGTAGCAATAGTAGTAGTAGTAGTAGTAGTAGTAGTAGCAGCAGCAGCAGCAGCAGTAGTAGTAGTAGTAGTAGTAGTAGTAGTAGCAGCAGCAGTAGTAGTAGTAGTAGTAGTAGTAGTAGTAGTAGTAGTAGTAGTAGTAGTAGTAGTAGTAGTAGTAGTAGTAGTAGTAGTAGTAGTAGTGAGCCGAGGAGAGGAAGCAACAGCAGCAGCAGCAAAAGTACAAGAAGAAGAAGAAGAAGAAGAAGAAGAAGAAGAAGAAGAAGAAGAAGAAGAAGAAGAAGAAGAAGAAGAAGAAGCAAAGAAGAAGAAGAAGAAGAAGAAGAAGGAGAACGATGTCTGAAAATCGTTGTCCGCTATAATTTGGTTTTAACTCAAGCGGACAGAACACCCTGTCCAGTATTTTCCGAATTAATTTTCCAACTCGCTTGATCAATTCCATAATCAAGATTTTCACGGTGTTATTATTTCCAACAGTAGGACAATAAATCTGCACTTGCTAATCAAGAATTTCACGGTGTTATTATTTCCAACAGCAAAACAATAAATCTGCACTTGCTAACTGGTCACATTCTAAAATACAATTTCGTAATTTTAAAAAAAAAACACACACACACAAACAAGAATTGTTCCTTTTGTTTTCCCACCCTGGGAATACTCTACTCGTTGTTACGGTAATTTCCTTGATTTGCCGTTGTTATTGCGGAATTTTAAGGTCATTTGCATAGTTGTGTTGTTTTCCGTGCGAGGTCATTTGGAATGTCCTGTGGTGATTCTGTGAATTTATCATGATTCCAAGGTCATGGCCGTGCAAGAAGAATCGAAGATCGACAAATGCAGGAAGATCTATAAATGATCGGCTTAATTATGTTGTATTTAACGAAACTAGGGATACCGAGATTAAGAACAGAACTGGGCTAGCAAAAGCTGCATTTAAGAAAATAAAAATTATCTTATGCAGTAAGTCACTATCATTGAATATAAGAAATTAGTGCTGAATTGCTATATATAACCTGTTTCGCTGTATTGCAGTGAATCTTGGAATGTAAATGAACAAATTAGGAAGAACTTGGAAGCAACAGAGATGTGGTTCCTGAGACGATTGTTGCAAATTCCTTGAACTGCCAGAGTAACTAACAACGATTGCATGAAAGAGGCAATTGAAACTAGAACGTTATGTTCAACAAAAAGAAAGAGACAAACAGCTTTCATTAGTCATGTGATGAGAAGAGAGGCATTGGAGAACATCGTGATGACTGGAAAGATCGAGGGGAAGAGAGGCAAGGGCAGACAAGTATTAATGATGCTGGATGGACTGAGACAGTGACATGGAGGAGTGACACTACTGCTACTACTACTACTACTACTACTACTACTACTACTACTACTACTACTACTACTACTACCACTACTACTACTACTACTACTACTACTACTACTGCTACTACTACTACTACTACTACTCAACATCAGCAGAGTTGATGCACCAAAGACGATATGTGGAGAGGCATGAACGCCCACACCTAGCTGGAAAGACACTTGAAGATGATGATGATGATGATGATGATGATGATGATGATGATGATGATGAGGGATACATACAAATAAACACAATTGAGAACAGCATAAAACTTGTTTAGTGAAACCGAAGCTATTCAATGCATTACAATTGCAATGTCAGCAGTTTGGGAAAACTGCAAAGCGGGCATATACCAAGCTTGTGCGTTCAACAAATAACAGGGACAAGAAATTAACAGATTATGATAAATAGTCGTTAGGAGCAAGCAATGTCCGGCAGAGGATGGGGGTGGTGAAGAAGCTATTAGAGAGGATAATCTAGGGAAGCTTCCAGAAATGCTGTAGAATAATATACGCAAACATCATTAACAACAAAGAATTGATTTCAGAGAGCAGCCATAACTCTAGCCCTAATTCATGTTAACAGGCAGACGGTTGGATCCAACTAGGCTTGTCTGCAGATTAATCACATGGGGTGTTACTCAAAGGAATATTTAATTAGTTGCCTTTCCATTACAGGGCGTCGAAGTTAACCCCATTGATTTTGGTTGTTGTTATGATTGCAAGTCAAGTTTACGTTTTCAGTAGTCTGCCATTGCTTTCTGAACCACCAGCACTCATACCATTGTATGAAAACCAGCACAAAGTGGTCACGCTTTCAAATCGCCCGCAGGGGGGCACGGGCCAAATTTTTAGGTAGGAAATATTTAAAAAAAAGGGGGGGGGGGGAGGGTGACGTACTGAAAATATGGTGAAAAGGGGGCGGGGGCACGGGCCAAAAAAGGTTGAGAACCACTGTTCTAGACTAATGTTTCCAGACTGTACTCATAGGAAACAATTCTTCCGCTGTCGGGTAATGAACCCTGACCTTTGTCTCAGTAAGCACATCCACTAACTACTATTCTACCGCAACTCCTGATGTTGTGTATTAAACATCCGATGTGCTGACGGTCGAGGTTCAACCCCTACAACCCCTCAGCTGGACTAACATCTTGGCTTCTCGTCCTTGAATTGTGGACGTAAATCAATGGCCTTACATCAAAGATCATCTGCGACGAGACCAAGAGGAACGTCCAAGAAGAAAGTGGATTGACGACATCAAAGACATTGGGCAATCACACGGAATGACACTATCCAGAGCCGCCCACCGAGCGCTGGAGCGCAAATTATTCCTCCCCACGACGATTGACGGCAGAAGTGGAAGATGATGATGATGATGATGATGATGATGAGGATGATGGTGATGATGGATGATGATGATGATGATGATGAGGATGATGATGATGACTGATGATGATGATGATGATGATGATGGATTACAAGTACCTCAGAAGTCGGAATTTGTTCGCCTGATGGCGAGGGACACTGGTAATAGGAAAAGCAATTCCACATTTAAAAATCAGTCCCGCAGACTAGAAGTATTAGCACGTGTATAGACTACTCTTGAGTTCAGAGTGACAGAATTTAAAAAAAAAAAAAAACAACTAAAAACAAATGAAAAAAAACAAACATTCAAAACACTATGTAAATTTATTGTTCCTGTGCTAGGACCGTGACTTACAGGCAGTGAACGTGTTTCGCACATCCCCAACATACGCAGTCTAGGGTTCGAAATCTGCCCCAGATGATTTGGAAGTATTGCGTTGATTTCTTTTATATGAGCGTCGGTAGCCCAGAAAGCAATGACGAACTGCCCACAAGTAAAATTTGCGTAGTAAATTACAAAAAAGCTAAAATTACTCGGGTTGATTGCCACATCTTGTAACGAACATACAGCTAACTTTATATTGATTCGCTTAAAAGCTAAGTTTCGTTTCTTACTCGTATTTAATGTACATTTGTTTTTCTTGTAAAAGTCCCTGTACTCTGTTGGGCGATAGAGAGCTGGTTGGGCGCACTTCGAACAGTTTCTTCCTTACGAATTACCGAAATAAGCCGGAGATAGCTGTAAATAAAGTTTCCGTGCTGTCACTAATGTCTGCGTGTTTTTACAGCAATGATCGAATACTCTAGGCCGGAAATCAAATTTAGGGCACGCAAATTGCCAATCACTGGAGCAAAAAACCAGTTTCACATGAAAGAGTTCACGTATAGGCATACATCATATGTCCTTTTCTATCCATCTATCTTTCTGTCTGTCAGTCCGTCCGTCGGAACACCCGTCTGTCTGTCAGTCCGTCCGTCGGAACACCCGTCTGTCTGTCTGTCTGTCTGTCTGTCTGTCTGTCTGTCTGTCTGTCTGTCTGTCTGTCTGTCTGTCAGTCCGTCCGTCGGAACACCCGTCTGTCTGTCTGTCTGTCTGTCTGTCTGTCTGTCTGCTTGCCTGACCTCATGCCTGTTTGTCTGTCTGTCTGGGTGCCCGCTTGCCCGTCCGTCCGTCCATCCATCCGATCGCCCATCCGCCCAACTGTCTGTGTCTTTCAGTTTATCTATGACTCGGGGTAATGTGTGTCTGTGTCTATGTTTAACAGTCTGTCTGTACTCTGTTGACCTGTTTGTCTGTCTGTGTGTATGTTTGTCACAGTATCTGCTCTCGTTTGGTATTATGTTAAGCGGCAGTAAATCACAATGCTGCACCCCCTGGAAATACACGTCGTCTGTTCTCTCTACCGTCTGTATTTCGCACAGACTTCGTATCTCTTTATCTGTCTGTCTATTTATATCGTGTGTCTCCATGCCTGTATGTCCCTCTGTCGATGGATCGATCGTTTTCTTCTATTGTTAAGACAATTAATCTTTCGCTTTTGCTGTATTTGGAATGTTCCGCGACGTGTGGGCATCGGATTGGTAGGTCAATTTGCACAGAAGGCGCGAGCAACATTCCTGGCGACCCTTTTGTACAACGAGGACACGGCGAGTGAGAAAATCAATGAGATAATCGTGAGTGCTTGAAGTATGACGACACGGTTATTTGTTTGTTTTGTGGAATGTTTTGTTAATTTTCTACACGTGGCTATTCCATGGTTTAAATCTTAAACTTAATAATGACGTTAATGAATTAATATAATAATAATATAGATAGCAATAATAATATCATCAAGAATTATAACAACAATAATAATATTAGGGCTAAGTTAGTTGCATATCTTTTACAGGACGTCCTGTCTATACCTATCCGCCTTGCGTTGGTTTTCATACAATGGTTTGAGTGCCGGTAGTTCTGAAAGCAATGACAAACTACTGAACGTAAACTTGCCAAGAAATCAGAAACAGCCAAAAATGCTGGGGTTGACCGCAATGCCCTTTAAAGGATATGCAACTAACTTCTATTGTTCATCCCTTTCATTATTCGCATCGGTATATGTTGAAACTGTGCCTCTTTAAATTTCAGAAATACTGTACCTTTCTAAATCATATACAAATAAAAGGAACATATAAACAGTGTTTTGTGTAATATAATATGAAGAGAGGCAATGGAGAACATCATGGCGAATGGAAATGTCAAAGAAAGTGGGGAAAAAAGGAAGACAGAGAGAAATGATGCTGGATGGCCTAAGACTGTGGCATAACTGAGTGTTAGCAATGGATTTCATCCAGGACATACACGACCGAGATATGTGGAAAGATGTAAGATTCACACCATTTAGCATGGCACATGATGATGATGATGATGATGATGATGATGATGATGATGATGATGATGATGATGATGATGATGATGATGATGATGATGATGATGATGATGATGATGATGATGATGATGATGATGACAAGGGGAAAACATGAACAGTAAAATTACTATAAGCCTAGTGAGAAAGTGAATACGTGATCACGAACACGAACATAATTATAAGCCTAGTGAGAATGCGAATACGTGTTCATGTGCATGGGGGTGTATGTGAAGAATGATTATGTGGTTACATGAAAGAATTTATAGAAGATTTCAGAAGAATGCTGAACAGCTACGAGAAACACAACATGGATTTAGGAATAACAAAGGATGCACATTTGCCATTTTTGTTATTAGACAAATTATAGAGAAATCAATTGAATTCAATGAAACACTCTACTTAGCGTTTGTCAACCAAGAAAAGGCAATTTGATAGAGTAGATAGAAACAAGCTGTGGGAAATCCTTAAACAATATGGAGTGAGTACGCATCTAACAAACCTATGTAGAAGCTTATACAACAACAGTGAATGGATAGTGAGAGCAACTGGTGGACACTCAGAACCCTTCACCATAAGATCTGGAGTACGACAAGGTTGTGTCCTGTCCCCTCTCTTGTTCATAACATATATATATATATATATATACAACATATGTAAAGAAACCAGCCAAACAGAGACCACAAGAGCACCGCATGACGAGAACACAGAAGAAGAACCATCTGCAAATCTAACCATTAGAGAACTCCTGTTTGCGGACGACCAAGCACTAATAGCAAAATCAGAAGCTGAATTACAAGACCACATGAATAGTCTAAACGAAATGTGTAGGGAACATAACATGAAAATTAGCACAAGTAAAACATAGATAATGACTGTAACCAAAGAAGAAAAAGCAACAACGATTCACCTAAACGATCATCCCTTGAAACAAGTAAAGAGTTTCAAGTACCTACGAAGCATAATATCATCAAATGGCAAATCAGAAGACAAGATCTAAAATAGATGCAATAAGGCAAATAAGTTTATTGGACAAATGGCACCAATACTAAAGAACAAACATGTATCAAAAACTACTAAGAAGGCACTTTACAATCTTCCTACAAACTCTATGTTACCAATGACAGAAAAAAAGAGAACAGGAAAATCATAACAGTAATGAGATTCCTGAGAAGAATACTCCATGTATCAAGAAGAGATAAGATCAGAAATGAAGAAATCAGGACTAAAGTGGGGGTTATAGCTGCACTAGATTGTATTAGAAGGCAGCAAGTCAAATGGTTTGGCCATGCAAGTAGGTTACCAACTAACAGTATACTTCAGCAAGCAATGATGTACAGACCAGACGGAAGCAGAGAAAGAGGCCGACCACGTAAACGATGGACGCAGGGAATAACAGTCTATGGGAATATCGATACATGAAGCCCATAAGCGGGCACTCTTCCGCTGTTTATACTTCACCTCGACACCGCAAGGTGCAAGAGAAACAAGATGAGATGAGATGAGCTGAATATTAATTGGACATCCAAAATGAGCAATCCGGACATTTTGAGGGAAGCAGAGTTACAAAGACAACTTATCACAAACATCAGAAAGAGGCAGTCATAATTTTTTTTTGGGGAACACATTATGAGAAGTCAAAACCTGAAACATGTCGTGACAATCGGAAAGATTTGCTGAAAGAGAGATGAAGAAAGACAACGTGAGAACATTCTTGACAGTCTTATTTCATGGCACGGAAGGGAGTCAACACACGAATTAATCCATGCAGTGGGAGATCGTAATTTGTGGAGAGGCTTGATCGCCCACGTCAGCCAGCAAGACACTGGATGATGAGGATGATGACGATGATGAAAGAATAGGGCCAGGCGCATTAATGTAATCGATATGGGGTTACGCTGATAATGTAATGAGCGCGGCCGGACTAGAGTTCAGCGCCTGCCGTCGTTGTCCTCTAATAGATGGAAAGACTGATCACCTATTCCTCAGTGCATTGAGGCCTTTAAAATCTGACGTCTCTATGACATCACAGACCCATGCCATCTTCCTACTTCGGGGCATGTATGTTAAGAAAGAGTATATGTTTGAGTAATTACGTAAGAAGAAGTAGAGTGCAGAAAGAATGACATAAAAAGATTATGTCTACCTGACACATGCTACAGACTGACACTAAACCATATGCTATTATTGTCAATCCGCTACTGACACAAACAAACAAACTACATCTTACCTGAAGACAGGTACCTGCAGAACTTTATCCTAAAGGATTGCGGAAACAGCTTCCCCTGTATTTATGTGTATAGTATTGCATCTTTTGTGTGTGAATACATGGGCAGGGTTTTCTAGCTTCCTGCTTTTTAAGCATTTCTTTTACGAAGAACGATGTAAGCGATTACTCCGTTTTGGCCATCATTGTTATAAATATGACCTTCATCTCCATAAATATGAATATCTTCACTAAATTTATCATCATCATCATCATCATCATCATCATCATCATCATCATCATCATCATCATCATCATCATCATCATCATCATCATCATCATCATCATCTTCTTCTTCTCATTCATTCATCATATCTTCTATCTTCTTCTTCTTCTTCTTCTTCTTCTTCTTCTTCTACTTCTTCTTCTTCTTCTTCGTTAATAGTGTCTCCTGTTAATACTAAAGAAGGACGAGAACAACAACAACATAATAGGCAACCAACTAAGAAGAATCAATCAAGAATAAATCAAAACATGTTCCACTTTAAATACTCTCATTGATGATAATAAAGACCAGAACCCATACCAATATTATGTTTCATAACATGTAATTACATACACAACAACTCATGACCAATAAAGAACAAAAGAAAATACATAACACGCTGTACCAATACTAGATGACCATCTAATATATATGCAATTTCTAAAGCTTCTGGTCCCTGCATCAAATAAATAGTAAAACAGTCAAACGAGAAAAACATATACATAATAAACAACACCCCTCTTCAATGCAAAAAAAAAAAATAGGTGTAACACGGATTAATGAGAAGCACACATCGCCACTAAGCTAAAGGCAATGAACACAAACAGCAGCCAAAAGAAGGAATGAACTATTCAAATATGGGGAAGACACAAGAAGCAAGTGGACGTCATATGTTGTTGACACAGCAGTTAGTTGGAAGCTATCGTGCCGAGCTAAACCTCGGAAGCCGTTGACAAGGTTGACCAGAATCTACATAGACCGGACAGCTTGTCGTGTGTGCCAGAGCTACTGGTCTTTGCCGAGACAATATTGCCCCTAGGGACGCATGCTCTTTCAAGTGTGCACAGGATGAGTGGGGGAAGTGTATGAACGGCAGCTCTACATCAAAGTCACCAGGCAGTTAAGGGATTAGGACGACTATCGTAGGTAGTTTATTGGACTCTATTTGAGCATTTTTCGGGTTTGATCGGAGCATTGTACATATTATCATCTTAATCATCATCATCATCATTTGTCGTTACTACTGTTTATTCCACTTTTCACATGGGACAGTGAGGAGCATTTTGTATGATATTCACTGGCACAGAAACGGAGCATTGTGGGGACTTTTCTTCTTCTTCACCCATTCGCTTTAAATATGTCTATAACTGCAATGTTGCCTCCTGAATGGATTTAACTGCCTTGTTTAGTTCACATACTGGTCCATTGAGTTTATCTTCCATTTTCGTTTCTCTAGACCAGAAGGTTTGCCTAGATATGTTGTAATGTGAGCAGTTTTGGAGTCTGTGATCTTCTGTCTGGGGCGCCAATCCACGTGTGCACATGGCTGATTCACCAATATTGTGGGAATGACTCTTTGCCGTTAAGTTGGAACCGCGACTAACTAACTAACTATCGTCATCATCATTATTCTGAGATTATGTTGTTGTCGAGGATTAGCACATGTATCTATGGTGTTCTCAATTTGTTATCGCATAAGGTACTTTTCACGTTCACTGATGCAACTTTAGCTAGACAAGTTTTGTCGTGAACTCGTATCAACACGTCAGCGCTCTCTTTCTGGCAGCCACCGTAGGCACATGCTCATTGGTGATGGGTTCCAATCCTCATCGATGGGAATTTGTTAAAACTTTCTGGAATCCTAGTTCGACCAAGTCTATAAATGAAGAGAATCTATTAAATATTTCTTGGATCCTAGTTTGACAGTCCATAGATGAGGAGAAATTATTAACAATTCGTGGGATCCCAGTTAGTCCCAGCCTATAAATGAGAGGAATTTATTAAAATTTTCTGGGATATTAGTTCGACAAAGCCTATAAATGAATTGAATTAATTATAACACTATGGGATCCCAGTTCGACCCAGTCTATACATGAAGGGATTTTATTAAAAATGTCTGGGGTCCCAGTTTGATCCAGTCTATAGATGTGGAGAATTTATTAAAAATTCAAGGGATCCCAGTTCGACCTAGTCAATAAATGAGAGGAGGTTATTGAAACTTCCTGGGATCCCAATTCGACCCTGTCTATAAATGAGGGAAATATATTAAAACTGTCTGCGATCCCAGTTTGACCCAGTCTATAAATGTTACTAGAAAATGTTCTGAAAGTAAATGTGGCTGCATGGTACTGACATCACCCCTCCAGTGACGGTTGGTCTATAAACTGTAAGATCAGCACCAGTATGCCGAGTACGACACAAGGCATGCAACACCGGCATTTTACCTAGGGGCTTCCTCTCACTCTTTCATTTACTGAGAGTTGTTTTATCATCGCCGGTCTCCCTGGTCTTGTAGTTACACGACTTTCTCCGTGATCCCGTATACTCTCGTAAGTAAAGTGACCACGGCGAGAATCGGTAGCGGTTCTAACCACGTCGGTAACTTACGGGGTATGTGAGCCGGTCGCTCAGAAAGCAATGGCAAAATACTGAGCGTAATCTTGCCAAGAAATCAACAATCAGCTGAAAGATGCTGATGGTGACAGCGATGTCCTGTAAAGGATATGCAAACATTTTGATAATAATTATTTTATTATCATTCGCCATGCCGATAAACATGGATGGCCGTGTTTCGTCATCTCACACGATCTTCTTTTGAGCGCTCAATTACGTTTCTCAGCAGATACACAGCATTTCTTGCTTTCTACGAACCTACATTGTTCTTACCCCTTTTTTGGATTGTATTATCTTCCTAATAGCGTAATTTATTACATACAATACATTTCTTCATTCTGAAATTCAGCTTTTTCTTGGCTAATTTAACTTACTTATTTTACTATATTAGATAGCGGCTTTCCTTTTCCCCAAAGGCATCCATACACATGGACACGAAAAACTGTCGCCAAGGAGTAGACACACGGCCTCCATCACACGATCCCCTTGAGAAGATTCCTCATTACAAGCACTCATTTTTTGCTAGATCAGCGAATTCTACATCCAGGGACAGCAACCAATCACTGAGCAATATCGACGTCATGTGGTCTCCAAGGACCAATTAAATACTGGATTGGAAATGAAAATCTCAAAACCCTTATCTTCAGTAAAGCGCGATAGAGGCAGACATTCTTGTGAACGGAAGGTCTTGTTATCGACGTATCAAAAAAAATGTCATGTTTTGTAAAGGATTTGATGATTTTGTAGTCCGTAGTCATAGATTTGTCCGTCCAGTTGGCACGAGAATTTTGTATATCTCGGAGTTGTTCCGAATGGTGATTTCAGGCAGGGAAAATTTATTACAGTTTTGTACCCTTGGGAGAAATCAGCTTCCGGGACTGAAAAATTACGCTGCGAGGAAATGGCATTGAGAAAAACAATGGTTGTTGTTGTTTTGTTGTTCTCTTCTTCTTCTTCTTCTTCTTCTTCTTCTTCTTCTTCTTCTTCTTCTTCTTCTTCTTCTTCTTCTTTCTTTCTTTCTTTATTTATTGTTGTTGTTGTTGTTGTTGTTGTTGTTGTTGTTGTTGTTGTTGCTTATCCTATCTACAGGACATAGCTGCCAATACCAGCATTTTACTGCTCTTGTTGATGTCTTGGCAAGTTTGCGTTTAGTAGTTTGTCATTGATTTCTGAACGACCGGCTCCCTTATCAACACGTTAAAACCCAGCGCAACGCGGTCTGCTGTCAAATCGGTCGCTGCTCTGATTCGAACGCTGGTAAACAGGCTTACGAATCGCGTCCGCAAGCTCTTAGCAACGGAGACCGACTCTTCTTCTTCTACTTCTTCATAATTATCGTCATCATAGCAAAATCACCACCACCATCATCAACATGCTCTTCCTAACAACAATTATAATAATTAACATTTATCATATTATCATTCGGCCCAGGCCTTGTACTATAGAGAGGTATAACTCCATCCCACATCCCCGCCATGGATTGTAGTTATTATGCCTTTTTGTTAAGACAATTTAACGGACTATATTCTGTCAAGACGGTCAGGTGCCAGTGAGTGAGTGATTATCATTAAATCAACTATGTTTGGTACAGTCATTAGATTTCATTCCGATGGAAGATCCGTCACTGAGATTATGACAGAGCAGAAAAGACAAAAGTTACAATTCAGAAACTGAAAGAATGTTGTGTAATAAGATGACAATCATTAAATGTTAGGAAGTGTAAGATTACTGCCAGGTCTTAGTCAGATATGACTGAGCTACCGTATGACAGTAGGCGGTACTACATACTTTCTGTTAGCGCCTAAATGTTGGGCGGAGCTCACCAAACCCGACATCCGACATTGAATCAACTCCTTCAGGTGGAGGAGCACAAACTGGGAGGTTACAAGCCTTAATCTGGTGCCAAGAAATGTAGCCTACAGACTAAATGGCCCTAAACCTTGGTCGGTAGCTGGTCTAGGATGGTGGCCAGGACAGACTGACAGTAAGAGTATTGCTTTGCTGATCTGGCATCTTCTGCAGCTTGTCTCATTTCATGTGCATTGGTGTTACCTTTCCTTTTGAGTAAATTAGACAGGCCGGGGAGGGATCATGGTGCATGGGCAACACATCTTTACAGGCACTCTTTGTTTGTCACATAATCTTGGCATGCGCTCTTTGTTTGTAACATCACATTGAAATGTACAATTTCTTTGTCACTTTATCTTTACTACCACTCTGTGCTTATCATATCATACTGAAACAACCCTGTGCCTTTCATGTCACACTGGAACTACCCTTTCTTTGTTACATCACATCGAAAACATTAGAATTACCCTTTCTTCGTCACATCACATCAAAAGCATTCGAACTACCCTGTATTTGTCACATCATATAGAAAACATTAGAATTATCCTTTCTTCGTTACATCACATCAAAAACATTCGAACTACCCTGTATTTGTCACATCATATAGAAAACATTAGAACTATCTTTTCTTTGTCACATAATATCAAAAACATTGTAACTACCCATTCTTTGTCACATCATATCGAAAACATTGGAATTACCCTTTCTTTGTCACATCACGCCGAAAACACTGGAACTAGCCATTCTTTGTCACATCACATCGAAAACATTCGAATTACCCTTTCTTTGTCACTTCACGTCAAAAAATATTGGAACTACCCATTCTTTGTTACATCATATCGAAAACATTGGAACTACCCATTCTTTGTCACATCATATCGAAAACATTAGAACTACCCTTTCTTTGTCACATCATATCGAAAACATTGGAATTTCCCTTTCTTTGTCACATCACGTCGAAAACATTCGAACTACCCTGTATTTGTCATATCATATAGAAAACATTAGAACTATCCTTTCTTTGTCACATCATATCAAAAACATTGGAACTACCCATTCTTTGTCACATCATATCGAAAACATTGGAACTACCCATTCTTTGTCACATCATATCGAAAACATTGGAATTACCCTTTCTTTGTCACATCACGTCGAAAACATTGGAACTAGCCATTCTTTGTCACATCACATCGAAAACATTCGAATTACCCTTTCTTTGTCACTTCACGTCAAAAAATATTGGAACTACCCATTCTTTGTCACATCATATCGAAAACATTAGAACTATCCTTTCTTTGTTAAATCATATCGAAAACATTGGAACTACATTTTTTTGTCACATCATATCGAAAACATTAGAACTATTCTTTCTTTGTTAAATCATATCGAAAACATTAGAACTATCCTTTCTTTGTTAAATCATATCGAAAACATTGGAACTACACTTTTTTGTCACATCATATCGAAAACATTGGAACAACCCATTCTTTGTTAAATTATATCGAAAACATTAGAACTATCCTTTCTTTATCACATCATATCGAAACAACACAACCCCTTATTTCTCATATCATCACGACACACACCCTTTGTTCTGCACAGCGCCATCTTTACCTTCACACCATCCCAACAGCACACATATTTCTCACAACCCCAGACTCCCTAATCCAGCAATCTGCAAACTTTAATAAACAGCTTAATTCCGTCGTCTGCACACATTTCCCTTTCTAACAACCCCACAATTTAAACGCCCTGACCCCCTTGTTTACTGTCCCCGTCGCTGCCCGAAATGACTGATGTCCGTAATATGGACTAATTGAGCAGCCTGAATATGGCGCTACAATGAAGACACATCGCCGCACACAAATCACTCATTCTTGACAACCCTCCCAAGGTCAGGGCCGGACCCCGCAGCGAATGCTCAATGCTGGAAAATAGAGCGGTTACAGTTCTGCACGAGGCAATCATACAAGTAATTAACTTAATTACTTGCAGTTTTATTATTACATTCTTCGGTGGTTTTATATCAAGTTGTTTTATATCCTATTGTTTTGTAAAAATCTACACTTGGAATCACTAAAATGGTGTTAGAGTTACAGTTATAAGTTAAGTTGCATATCCATTACAGGACGTCTCAGTCAACGCCATCATTTTTTGTTGTTGTGATCTCTTGGCAAGTTTACGTTCAATAGTTTGTCATTGCTTGGTTTAGAGTTCAATCAATCAATCATGTGCCATGCCGGAAAGCGTGGGCGGTCATGACTCGCCATTTCACTCGATCACCAGAGTCGTGGATCAGCTCAGTGTTCCTGTCTCGTCCTATGTCATGTGGCCAAGCCATCCAGGTATTTTCCTCTCGGTCTTCCTCTTGGTCTGTTCCCTTAGATCTTGCCAGTTGTCACTAAGTTCTCCAATCCAATTCTTCTCATAACATGTCCAAAAATTTTGACTGTCTACGTCTAATTTCTCTAATCAATTGTACGATTTTCATTTGTCTCCTGTAGTACTTGGTCATTGGTTTTCTGTCTGTCCATGGTATTCTTTGCATTTTCCTCAGAAACCACATTTCTGCAGCCATCAGATGTTTTTCAGCTTGACTGCTCATTGTCCAAGTTTCACATCTACACGAAAGAACAGGCACTATATATATCCCCTCAACTACTATTTATCTCGTTTCAATTGACATCTGTTTATTGGTCAGTATGTTTTTCATCTTGCTAAAGGCTACTTTCGCCATGGCGATTCTTGTTCTAATCTCTTCAAGGCATCTCCCATCAGATGTTTTGACTGTTCCTGAGATAATTGTAACCGATTCACTTGTTGAAGAATATTCCCATTTACTTGTATATTACATTGTGGCCCCTCGTTCTTCCTAGTGACGACCATAAGAGTTAGTATATAATAAATAGCCGACTCCGACGCTGAAGACTTTACGGACGAAGTTCGTAATCCTGCACACCCGGTTCGAAACATAGCAGCTGGCGATTGGCAGCAGACCGCCTTGCGTTGGCTTTTTTTTAACGAAATTGTATGGTTGCCTGTCGTTCAGAAAGCAGTGGCAAACTACTGAACGTAAACTTGACAAGAGATGACAAACAGCAACAACAACAAAATGCTGTTGTTGACTGCGACGTCCTGTAAAGGATATGCAACTAAATTTCTATATAATAAATCGGAGCCCGTGTTACAACCCTCAGCATCAGCTTGGGAGTCTGTGGCCAAGTGGTTCCTCGTCTGCCTCGCGTTCCGAAGGTTGTGGGTTCGATTCCGGGCTCGTCGTTCGGTTCACAAGTGCAGTTTTATCGGTGACTCCGGGGAGTCGTCGCTGTAGCTACCGAGTTCGTGCTTTGTGTGACGATTTCGACAGGCATCCCTGCGGAAAGAGTCCGAGTCATATGATTGATATCTGATTGACTGATTGATTGATCACTTGCAGCGCTTTCATTTTCTCCCTATATTTGTCGCTTCCTCCTCTACTTCTCTTCTTCATGTGTTGTTCAATCAATCAGGAGCCGTCTCCACAAAGAAGGTTGGCAGCAATCGATGTCCAACATTGTATGTCTCTCGCCTTGATTGTACATTCTGTCAGACTGCTGATGTCCACTTTTCATGTTATCTTCCCACATATATCGTTGTTTTTCTCTTGCTCGCTTGCCTTCAGACTTACCCTCCAGCAAGGTTTTTATCGATGTGTTATGTCTTTTAATGTGACCGAAAAATGTCACCTTCCTTTTTTTCCATCAAGTCTCTTTTCATTCACAGTTCTTCAAGAACCTCTGTGTTTGATTGTTTTTGTATCCGTGAAATACAATATATTCTTCTGTATACCCACATCTCCATGGCCTCTATTCGACTTTCTAATTGTTTGTTCAATGTCCAGGCTTCCGTGCCTTACAGTAGCGTTAACTATATGACATTTAGCAATTCTCATTCTTAATGCATTTTTAATCTCTCTAGATGGTAGTACTCATTTAATGATGTTGAAAGCATGTTTCGGTCATTCCTGTTCTCTGTGTGATTTCTGGTTCTCCTCTGCCATCATCTGTTATTACATGTCCAAGATAGGAGAAACTTTTTATTTGTTTTTGTATTCCCCTGTTTACTGTGATGTCCAAGATAGGAGAAAAGTGTTACTTGTGTTAGTATTCCCCTGTGTACTGTGATGTCCAAGATAGGAGAAATTTGTTACTTGTTCTAGTATTCCCCTGTTTACTGTGATGTCCAAGATAGGAGAAACTTATTACTTGTTCTAGTATTCCCCTGTTTACTGTGATGTCCAAGGTAGAAGAAACTTATTACTTGTTCTAGTATTACTCTGCTCTGTTTACTGTGAAGTCCAAGATAAAAGAAATGTGTTACTTTTTCTAGTATTCCTCTGTTTACTGTGATGTCTAAGATATGAGAAACCTGTTACTTATTCTCATATTCTCCTGTTTGTGATTTACCTATATCAAAGGACAAAAGGGGCAGACAAAATCAGTTCACACCGACAAATGATTCATGGACTTGTTGAGATATTTCCCCCACTTATATAAAAGCATATGAGACTACGACCTCCAGAATGAGAATGGAGGTGGAAGCAGTAATAGCGGCATTGCGTTGGTTAGAGGAGACCACTGCAACACACATTGCATTCATTACGAACTCAAGGAGTATGGCGGAAAAAGGAATGTTTCATGCGGAATGGCTATCCTCGCTTCACAATGTCACAGATTGTGAGAATTAAATAGATATTTTTTTTGCTCTGGTCTAGCAGAAGTGCGGGAAAATGAACATTCTGATGGGGAACAGATTGAGAACCCGTATGTGGGAGAGAATGATATTGCGGTGGATCGGCAGGGGTCCTGGAAGAATCTCAAAACTGAGAGGAAAGACAAGGAGAACTTTCAATCAGATAGCGGTGGGGAAAATTAGTAGTATGACTCTACGCTGGCTGTTGAACGAGGGGACGGAGCGCGTATGAGAATGTCTTAAGTGCAGTGATGTCGGACTCTTAGCTCAACTCGACTCAATTCCTCCACTTGAATGAATTTCTGTAGATAGGGACGAGAAAAGGAAAGTGACCACACATACATTTAAGATGGCATTACTATAACAATACGCACGTGTCCATCTATTTCTGCGTACTTACACCGACTGCCGATGGGTCTATTAAAGTGTAGGCACCATGTGAACAGTGGGCCTTAAGTGTTAAACGGTCGTTTACTTTTACTTTGTTTAATATCTGTATATGGTCTCCCTGACCAAGAGTTAACGACATTGTTCGTAATCTCGTATATCCACGTAGGGGAAACAGCAGCTGCGAGAATCGGCAGCGGTTCGCGCGGGGCTGGTAACTTACGGGGGTATGTGAGCCGGTGGTTCAGAAAGCAATGGCAAACTACTGAACGTAAAACGTGTCTAGTACATCAACAGCAGCTGAAAAATGCTGGTGTTGACTGTAACGGCCTATAAGAGATATGAACCCCCCCCCCCCTCCCCCCCCCAAAAAAATACGAAATTATGTAACATAATGAAGATGATGGTAGATGATGATTGATGATGATGATATTATGATGATGATGATGATAGATGATGATGATGATGATGATGAAAAAAATATTAATAATAAAGTTAGCTGCATATACTTTACATACTTCGCAATCAACTCCATCATTTTTTCCTGCTTGTGATTAATTGGCAAGTGCACGTTCAGTAGTTTCGCTATTTCACATAATGAAAATAGGACAATTCTATCCTTTAATAAATTACTTGACTTTGATAACGCACGCGAGATTTCGCTGAGAGATTTCATTCCGAGATCCCGTTCAGAATGTCTATTTTGAGAATTCATTGCGAGATTCAGAGCGAAATTTCTTTGCGACATTTCGTTGCGAGATTTCAAGACATAAACAGCAGTGTCAACAAACTCCCAAACACTCATTACCCACATACCTCACTTCTTTTCTGTTGGACAAAGCAATACTTCTCTGCGTGTCTCGAATAAACTACAGCGTAGACAGAAATGCACATATAACCTTTATTAATATTCCAGCGTTTGTGCTCACAACCAAATGGCTGTAGACAAAAGCAAATTTAATGTAATCCAATATTCCCAATGCATTGTTCGTCTAATATCCCTGCAGGAAGTGACATATATGTCATTTCTAAATGGCATTCTCAGACGGGCTGCCAAGGATTCGAATATAATTCGTTTTCTGTCTGTTCGAATATTTCCAGGCGTTGTCTAGATGTCGTAAACAGGATATTGGCTGTGGGGATTGCTGGGTAATTTCTATCAGAAAGAGGCGGGATAAGAATGGTTTACAATAGGATAAAGAAAATATGAACATCACAACAGATAAACAATAACTTGAGCTGAGTTGACATCCGACATCACAGCACTCAGGATATTCCCAGATACACCCTGTCCTCAATTTCTACAACCAGCGAAGAGTTCCGAAGCTAATGATACCAGCTGAGGTATGATTCTATGGCCTTCTGGCCTTTCAGTCGGCTCTGTGGAAAAGGCGTTACGGACACAATTCGTAATCCTGCTTACCGCGTTCGAAACACGGCTGCGGGAATGTTGACCACAGACCGCCTTGCGTTGGTTTTAATACAACGATATGTGTGCCGGTGGTTTAGAAAGCAATGGCAAATTACTTAACGTATTCTTTCCACGAAACCACAAACAGGCAAAAAATTCTGGGGTTGACTGCGATGTCCTGTAAAGAGATTGCAACTAACTGGCCTTTCTGGTTGTACCGAGTGTCAAACAGATTCCCTTTGTCACTGCCTTCCGCACAATTCTTCCCAGTCTGTGATGATTTATCTGGTCTTACACATCATACATATGACCCTAAAGGGACCCGAACGGATCTGACTTATCGTGCACCAATACCCACCCATTTGTGCGGGTCTACAAGGAAATGATCAAACTGACAGGCTTGCGGGAAAGGGCTAATGTGGAGGGCGGACGAGCCATGTCTCAGGCGGATATTCTGAATGCTCTACGAGAAGTCAGACTTGTGCAAGAACCAAGTGATGATTGTGAATCTAGAACCATGGCAAGACTGCGAGAACAGCAAGTTAAAAGAGGTGCAGCCAAACAAGAACACTACGCAGGAAGCCAAAGAAGATTGATAAACCAACACAGAACTTGTGCCGTCAGTTGCTACACGCTGCGGGATTTACTGAGGAGGGGATCCGAGCACTTATGGACTGAATGGTTCGATGTGCAATAAGGATGATCTTCGAGTAACTAGCTAATCCCGCCAACGGTGTAGTTAAATACTAACTTAAGACTGAGATGGTCATGTCTCGCAGCTACGTAGACAAAAAGATCTGCCCGTCCGTCTGTGTCTGTTTGAGCAATTGTATTCCCCTTCGAGTCTATTTATAATATATATATATATATATATATATATATATATATATATATATATATATATATATATATATATTTTATATATTATATATATATATATATATATATATATATATATATATATATATATATATCTGTGTGTCTGTCTGTCTATTAATCTGTCCGTATGTCAGTACGAATGTCTGTTAATGTGTGTCGTGCGTGTATGTGTTTCTACATGGGAGTGAATGATTCCATCTATACTTCCATCCAATCAGTCTTTCTTTCTTTCTTTCTTTCTTTCTTTCTTTCTTTCTTTCTTTCTTTCTTCTTTCTTTCTTTCTTTCTTTCTTTCTTTCTTTCTTTCTTTCTTTACCACCGTTCATCCCCTGTCTGTCTGTCTGTCTGTCTGTCTGTCTGTCTGTCTGTCTGTCTGTCTGTCTCTGTCTCTGTCTCTCTCTCTCTCTCTCTCTCTCTCTCTCTCTCTCTCTCTCTCTCTCTCACTCTATCGTTGTTTTTCTTACCTATTATTACCCCTGTCTCTTTCTCCAAATTTTATCTCCATTCCCTATCTCACCCCTCCCATCTCCCATCCCAGGATACATCTATAACACTTAACTCACAAACAAAGGTTTTGGCCAGACCGCAGACAGGGATAATCACATTTCACATTTTCGGGAACTTCGGTTGCAAGTGCGGAAAATTGCGTTAGGAAAATTCCATGCCCGAAGTCACGCGTGATTTCGTTTCCGTGTTCCTTTCATTTGACTTTAAACTAAAAGAGTTTTTAAGAACACCGAGGACCTGACGAGGGCAACAAAATGTAGGAGTATAAAGAAATATATGTGTGGTTGAGTACTATGAATAACAATGGCTGTGCTTTCGATACACGAGGACTCAATGCTCTAGAAAAGTGATAATGGACCTCGTTTCCACGTTGTCTTAACACACTGGGGATATAAACAATGAATCCACAAACAATATATCGCACGATTTCGTGCCTGGGATATTTCGCTGCATTTCCCCATGTGGATACTGCAGAGTTATATATCATATGAAGTGTATAAACGAATAATACTTTAGCTGGAATAGCAAATTGATGATCAATGATATTGTTCGAATGTGGAGTACATTATTCCCGCGGAAGTCCAAGATTTAACAGGAAGCCCTTCTGTTTGCATAGCAGCGGCTGCATTCTCTTAATCTATTAGGCTTTGGTATATTTGAGCAAGCTATAATAGTTTGTCCAACACAGTGTACAAAATGCGATTTGTTTGTTAACTCTATGATTGCTAATAAGCAAATGGGGACGTTTCACTGACTGCACCTGTTTTCATTAAATGATGCCTGATTGGTTATGTATCCACATCTGACATTTACTACGTCGACATCTGCTTTTCAATCTCCAAATGAAGCACAGACTAACAAGCAATTTACCCCAAGCCTGTTGTAACCTTGCTCACGATTGGTTGGATTTTCCAGCTTCAGTTACTAAAAGAATGATGCGCTAGTGTGGCCATTACATCCTAGGGACAACAATCCCTTTCAAATTAATTTCCAAAATGTGGCTGATTCTGTCACAAGATTATTAATCTGAGGCTGAGATGGACTCTGATTATAACTTCACACATGAGGTTGAACGGGATAGGGGTAGTAGACAAATGACCGGTCTCGCGTGGAAGTAGCCTCATGCGAGATGCATCGCTGATTACAATGTTCTGTTCTATGATTCCCTACATTGGGACACCTGCCACTTTACATCCTATGGGGAAAACGAATTGAGTTCCATTTTATGAGACTGGCTTGTGACCCCAGTCATGTAATCGCGGAAAGCATTCTAGAAGAGATTTGAACTCATGACCACTGGTCATAAGGCTTGTATTTCTACACTACACACCATTTAAAGTAAAGAAGCATTTACCACGCCATTATGCGCCATTGATATATGGTGGTAACCCCAGATATTTTCAACTAAGCGGCATTCAGCGTGTCAGTTGGTCAGTATCACACCATTCACCGTTACTTTTCCGAGCATGTCCCGATGCCCGCCCCAGACCGGATGTCCAGATCAGAATAACACGATCCCTTGCCTCGATGAGCAATCAAACACACGACCGCCACGTTGACAGGCAGCATGCTAACCATTGAGCTACAGCGGCTTCCAAGTTGCATAGTAGAATAACTAACATTCTATAAATACATGAGATTCGAACTGTCAACCACCAGGTGCAACAGACCTCAACGTTCAACTGTACCTTGTCCATATAGCTAGTCAGGTCTGGCATATCTCTATTGAGGTCCATTTCTACTGGTTCCGGTGGGAAACAGACCTAGCGACTGCGAATGAAGGTCAATCTGTAAACTAGGGAAACAGTCCACGGAAGCCTTGGAGATGTGGTGTTATATAAGAATGCTCGGTCAGCATGGCAGAATGGATAAGAGCGTTCGTTCTTAAACTTCCGGTTTGCTGATCAGGAGGGAGGGGTTCAACACCTACACCGGACAGTTGGACTTGGGGACGTACATTACAAGTACCTCTGAAGTCGGAGTGGGTTCGCCTGATGGCCAGGGACACTGGACATAGCGACAGCTAATCCACACACAGAATTCAGTCCTGAGCTACTGGAAGTAGTGTGCATGGTCTAAGCTTAAGTTCAGGGTGAGCGAGCTAGTGCATATATATATATATATATATATATATATATATATATATATATATATATATATATATATATATATATAGAGAGAGAGAGAGAGAGAGAGAGAGAGAGAGAGAGAGAGAGAGAGAGAGAGAGAGAGAGAATACTGGAAATTCCTTGGACATGCAAAATAAGAGTTCTGGGCATTTTGAGGTAGGCTAAGTCGCAAAGACAACTATTCACAATCATCAGAAAGAGGCAGTCTTCATTGTTTGTCCAAATTATTAGAAGACAAAAACTGGAATATGTTGTGACAGATGGGAAACAAAGATATGTGAAAAGAGCGATAGAGGAAGACAACGTGGGGAAATTCTTGAGCCTTGAGTTATGGCACGGAAGGGGGTCAGCGCTGGAATTGATACATGCCGTTGGAGATCGCAAGTTGTGGGGAAGCATGATCGCCCACACTAATCGTCAAGGCAGTTGATGATGATGATGATGACTGATAGCAACACATGAAAGTAACTCCTGCAGACGTTGCAGCTTTCTTGCGGTGATGGAACACATTGACACACAGAAATTCACCTGGCTTACCTACACAGTGGTCCGAGTTCAGTTCCTTGTGTGCATGTGTGTATGTTTGTGTGCATGCGTGTGTGTATGTGTATGAGTGTGTATGTGCGTGTGTATGTTTGCGTGAGTGTGTGTGTGTGCACGTGTGTGCATGTGTGTGTGTGTGTGCGTGCGTGTATGTGAAAACAGCGAAGAAAATGTTACAGATACGTAATTTGCGAACAGCATAGACGTCGACTTCTCCTTCAAAAATTAATGGCAAACTACTGAACATACACTTACTTAGAAGAGAAACATGGGGTTGATGGTGATATCCTGTAAAGGACCCGCCTTGAAGAAGCGGTTGAAGCTGCACTGGTTTATCATCAGTCACGACCTGAAGAGAATGGCGCTGCATGGAGTGACCAGAGGATCTGGCCAAGACTCAGAACTCCGAGGAACGCCTCTCGGACGCATAATCAGACAACCACTGGTATCATTACTATTAGGACTCTTCGCTGGCTGTTGTAGATTAGGACGAAGCACGTATGGGAATGTCGCGAGTGCTATGGTGCTGGTTCTTGACTCAGCTCAACTCAACTCAGTAAACATGGTTATGATGTGTTTTTTTTCTTCCATATCCTTTTTACAGGGCATCGCTCTCAACATCAGCATTTTACTGTTGTTGATGTCTTGGCAAGTTTACGTTCAGCAGTTTGTGCTCTTTGTAATTTTTTTTTGCGGTTACATCGATTTAGTGATTACATCTACTCAATGATTACGTCTATTTAATGATTACATCGTTTTAATGATTACATATATCCACTAATTACATCTTTTCACTTATTACATCAACTCAGTAATTACATCTTTTCACTGATTACATATTGTCAGGTTTCTACGGGACTCATTAGCAGAGTGGCCACTGCTGACCAGAACTTTAACAAAGAGATGGAGCTGGCACCTCGTGTTAGTCCAGAGTTCGAACTGACACTGGACAATTCGCCGGCCATCCACGCCATACAGAGCATGAGCTTCTTCCAGATGAAAGGTAAGGTCTTAGCCCTAACACTTGGACCAGGTCCATTTTGTTGTATTGTCCATGCTCTGTTCTGCTCACTATAATGATCTGCATTAAGTTCTGCTTATTATAAGGAATTGCATTCTGTTCTGCTTACTCTAAAGATCTGCATTATTTTCTGCTTACTCTAAAGATCTGGATTATGTTCTGCTTACTATGAGGACATGGGTTGTGTTCTGCTTACTCTAAAGATCTGGATTATGTTCTGCTTACTCTAAAGATATGCATACTGTTCTGCTTACTCTAAAGATCTGGATTATGTTCTGCTTACTCTAAAGATATGCATACTGTTCTGCTTACTCTAAAGATCTGGATTATGTTCTGCTTACTCTAAAGATCTGGATTATGTTCTGCTTACTCTAAAGATCTGGATTATGTTCTGCTTACTCTAAAGATCTGGATTATGTTCTGCTTAATCTAACGATCTGGATTATGTTCTGCTTACTATGAGGACATGGGTTGTGTTCTGCTTACTCTAAAGATCTGGATTATGTTCTGCTTACTCTAAAGATCTGGATTATGTTCTGCTTACTATGAGGACATGGGTTGTGTTCTGCTTACTCTAAAGATCTGGATTATGTTCTGCTTACTATGAGGACATGGGTTGTGTTCTGCTTACTCTAAAGATCTGGATTATGTTCTGCTTACTATGAGGACATGGGTTGTGTTCTGCTTACTCTAAAGATCTGGATTATGTTCTGCTTACTATGAGGACATGGGTTGTGTTCTGCTTACTCTAAAGATCTGGATTATGTTCTGCTTAATCTAACGATCTGGATTCTATTCTGCTTATTATAAGGATCTGAATTCTGTTTTCTTACTCTGAAGATCTGCATTCTGTTCTGCTCACTTTAAACATCTGGATTCTGTTCTGCTCACTCTAAACATCTGCATTCTGTTCTGCTCACTTTAAACATCTGGATTCTGTTCTGCTCACTCTAAACATCTGCATTCTGTTCTGCTCACTTTAAACATCTGGATTCTGTTCTGCTTACTCTAATGATCTGGATTCTTTTCTGCTTAATCTAAAGATCTAGATTCTGCTTTGCTTACCATGAGTATCTGTTTTGAGGAACTCTTTATGATTTCCAGCTGGACAAGAGTTCTCCAAGTCTGTCGCGTTCGATTCACCAACCCAAAACTCTTCCTCCCCATCGGGGTGGATTTTCAGTGTGTTTACAATAAAATACCAAAACTATTTTGAAGCGAACACTGCCAGGTTTGACCTAACCTCATCAAGGCAGTATGTGCAGCACTGAGTTACCACCTATGTAGACATCACAATGTGCCATCTGTTGATGTGAAGTTCACGTCACGATCTTGCACACTACATAGATTTTTTATCTTGTAGAGGGATGTACAGTTCTGTAACACAATCCCAGCGAAGACATTACTGTGTTGCTGGAAAAGAAAATCTCCACACAAGCCTTATTTCCACTGATAAAAACCTTTTACGGAGCCCAGGCACACATGGACATCAATGTATCGGACGAAGAGTTAAAACTCAAATCTTCGTGAGCATTCCCAACCCACCAGCCGACCCCATGATCAGAAGATGCATACTATCCTCATGTTTCTTATCTGGTTAAAGTTCAAGACTTAATTCGTTTTCGATGGTTTGGAGCAACATATGTCGTTCCTCTAAACCCCAAGAGTGCAACGACATATAATAACACTTCTTTAACGCATTTTACATCATGCTTGTATGTACTTGTTACTCAAAGTGATTTACTCAAATTTACCTGCTCAGACCCCATGTGATAACTTACCTTTGCGTCGTGCACCTTACTCGTTTCAGTTCTTTGAGACATCCATCTTTGATATTTTCGTTTTTTTTTTCCGAGGATGGTGGCAAATATCAAACGCTGGAAACTAAAGCCAGGCGCCCAGCAATAGATCGGTCTTTGATACAAACATTTTATTTACGTTCATTTTTATGACCTGAACAGTTTAAAATCTCCACATGAAGGTTCGTTATCATATCTGGGTCTGCGAGTAGACGTTTACAGCGTCTTTCTTCCTGGCTAGGGGAGACTTAAGAGATTGCAGAATGTCCCAAGGAGAGTTCGTTAATTACGGGCGTAATGTCCTGCATGCTGATTATAGGTAGATATGTTGTATGCTTGGATTCTCGTGCCTGTGTGGTTGGGGAAGGAGGGGGAGGAGGTGTGTGTTTAGTCAGGTGAAACAGGAAGAGGAAGAGGACGAGATAGAGAGGGAAAAGGGGACAGATGGGGGGGGGGGAATAGAAAGAAGGAGAGAGGGGGAGTAGTTGCTACAACTAGGAAGTGCACTGGGCTGATGTCTGTGGATTAGCTTTCCCTATTACCAGTGTAGCCGGCTTCCTGGCCTAGAGGTTAGCGACTTTTCTCCGTAATCTCGTATACTCTCGTAAGTAACGTGACGACGGTGAGAATCAGCAGTGGTTCGAATCGCGTCGGTAACTTACGGGGTATCTGAGCCGGCCGCTCAGAAAGCAGTGGCAAACTACTGAGCATAATCTTGCCAAGATATCAACAATCAGCTGAAAGATGTTGATGTTGACAGCGATGTCCTGTAAAGGATATGCAAACAATTAATTAATTACCAGTGTCAATCGCCATTAGAATAACCCACTCCGACTTATAAGGTACTTGTAATTTACCTTCCCAAGTCAAGGACGAGAAGTCAACATATTAGTCCAGCTGACCATGGTGGATTTGAACCGGCTACCGTAGTAGCAGCACACCGGAAGTTTAAGAGCAAACACTCTTATTCATTCAGCCATGTTGACATTGGAAAACGGATGATTCACAATCAACACGCCGATTACTCATCTGTAATTGTGATATTTCAGTTTTCCATTTGATAATTCCTGTTTCGTTCGTTCGCTGAAAAAGATTTTTGTCCAAACTCTCTGTGTGTGTTTTTCCTTCTAACCGCTTCCTTGTTATATTTCGTTTTTATTCGATGTCTTGTATTAGTTCGGCAACTGTCTTCCCCCTTTTGTTTTCAATACCGTGGGAGTCTACACCGCGAAGTGTTACACCGTCTGCCTCGCCTTCCGAAGGTTGTGGGTTCGATTCCGGATTTCATGGTACGGTTCACGAGTGCAATTTTCTCGGAGACTCCTAGGGGTCGTCGCTAGAGCTACAGAGTTCGTGCTCTGTACGGCGCTTTAGGTTGTTCGTCATGGGGAAAGAGACCGTGTCACACGGGATGAACCCCGGTACAATGAAGTCGAGACTCTTGGCTTTTAAACATTTGTTTTTCAATACTATTTATGGTAGTACTGTAGACGATGCCGTTTTATACACTCTAAATATTTCCCACTTTAAACACATTTGAATCCGGGTGACATCAAATAATTTTATGTAACAATTGTACGCTAGTCTGGTCACAGCCTAGTGTCAAACACGTACAAATGTTACACTGTAGGTGTTACGTTTATAAATTGCCTTAGCAAACACCACAACAGATCAAACACAGATCCAGACAGTGACTCTTTATTTAGTAAAAATAAATATGCAAATGTGAGGGTTTACCATTTAAATTGCATGTGATTCTCGCATATGTGTTTACACAATACGTTTATGCCGTTTCCTGTATTTATTTGTAGTCAACAAGTGTAGAGAAACTTGGACAAGGATTTACGTAGCAGAGGACACAATAGCCATCGGGGAAAACTCACAAGACATGCACACGGGATTCAATTCGTTTATCTTTCCTAGATGCTATTGCGTTACAGGCACCTGGTCGTCTTGATAAACGATAGATTGTAAAATTGAGTTATAACCCTCCATAGCACAAAACCTACGCTGAATTTATAGACCGTCGTTGCCCGTGCAGCATGATTCCTCTTTCGTCTGCCTTTTCTACTCCAGAAGAAAGATAGCACCAATACGTCTAGAACAAGGCAAGCTGTAGAAGCGGCCAAATCAGCAAAGCGATACTCTAACTGTCCGCCTGTCGGAGCTTCCATCTTAGACCAGTTGACCACCAAGGCTTGCAGAGGACACAATAGCCAATATGGAAAACTAAAATGAAGTGCAGACTGGGTCCAATTTGTCTTAGATGTGGTTGCGCAGATGGTAGAACAATGCATTTAGAGAAATAAACAGGAACAGAGAGAGGCAGACAAGAAGACAAGACAACAGATAAAGTCGTATGAGGCAGACATAGAAACAGACAGAATGACACGCAGACAAATCGGGAGAAAAGGAAGAAATAATAAATGAAGAATCCGAACTTCAGAAAGACGGACAGATGGACTGAATGAATCACAAATAGACAAACGAGAAACTTGTTGGCAAACATTTAGACAGATAAATTGCCAGACAGACAAGCAAACGGCGATTTTTCGGAAAATAGAAATACGAGTAGACAGACTAACAGATAAGAAAACCTGCAGGCATACATAAGAACAGACTCTAAACAGATAGACAGACAAGCAATCGTGCAAACAGACAAACACGCAGATTTGCAAACTGGTGAATACATTGGCATTCATTCAGAAAACAGGCACACGGACACCTGTCATGGAATTCTCTTGGAAAATGTCCATTGCGTTTGTATCATTGAAATCCCCTCCATTCATTAACAACCCGACCTTTATAGATAGATATATAAAGATATAGTTTTGTACAGACAGGCAGACATACAAGAAGAAATACACTATAGCAATATTCTACTGGCAAAATTCCAGACGGACACATTATCATACTGCTACTGGTATCGTTAGTGTTGAATCTCTTCGCTGGCTGTTGAAGATGAGGTCGGAGCACATATGGAACCACGTCACTTTTCGAGAGAAGATTAGTCTATGAAACATGTGAATATAGAATCATATACACACGTGAGGCGTTTAAAAGTGTTCGGTACTCAATGGGTAAATCCATGATTCCTTCGTAGAAAGGTAACTCCACGATTTTATCTCACAAGGGGTGATTCCATGATTCCACCGCACAAAGGTTAACTCCATGATTCCATCACACAAAAGGTGACTCTATGATGCAATCACACGAGGAGTAATTCCATTATTCCATCACTCAAGAGGTAAATCCATGATTGCATCACTCAAGAAGTAACTCTATAATTTCCTTCACATACGGATAACTCTATGATTCTATCACATAAGGGTCACCATATGATTCCATCACATAAGGGTAACTATATGATTCCACCTCACAAAGGGTAACTCCATGATTCAGTCTCACAAAGAGTAACTACATTATTCCATCACACAATAGATAACTTCACAATTCCATCATACAAGAGGTAACTTCATAAATCCATAATTCAAGAGGTAACTCAATGATTCCATAGAACAAGAGGTAATTCAATTGTTCCATCACTCCATGATTCCACCATATAAAGGTAACACCATGATTCCATCATACTTTCTTTTTAAATGAAACAGTCGCCATCTTCCCATCATTCATTTAACTATCCAGATATCCTACTTCCGAAATGGATTTGACGAAAAATGGCAGTATGGATCCCATAGGTCAGTCTGTCAATTTCCTACTCGGTAATGACTAGGGCTTAACGTGGGGTTAATGTGACCAGAAGAATTGCCGCGTGGACAATATTTCTGAGGTGAGGGGCTTGGGGAAAAGACAGAATAAGAAGAAGGATTACGGAGATAAATCCTTCGTAGTAATGGATTCTCAGGATTTAATAGGATGTGGGTAAATTTATAGTGTCAGCAGATTACGTTGTTGTTCTGGGCAAGATTAACAAAATGTTAAACAGGGAAAAGGTTGTAACAGGGATATTACTTATAACTAAGTTTGGGATTGGAGGAATTCCCGAGTTGATCAGAGTCGTATAAATTAATAAGGAAATAAGATGCCGAGGTAGCGGGTTCAACTCCTACACCCGTTGGTCGGTTGGACTAAAATGTTAACTTCTCGTCCTTGACTTTGGGACGTAAATTACAAGTACCTCTGAAGTCAGAGTGGGTTTGTCTGATGGCGAGGGACACTGGTAACAGGGAAAGCTAATCCACATACACAAGTCAGTACATTGCACTAGAAGCGGTAGTACGTGTGTGGACTACCCCGAGTTCAAAGCGAGCAAACGAAATTACATAATAATAATAATAATAATAATAATAATAATAATAATAATAATAATAATACGAATTATAGGGCCTCAGGTGGTTGAAGGCAATCCGATTTGGCAATATGCGGGTTTTGCTTAGAGTTTATTGAAGACAAGGGGAAAAGTGTTGACGCAAAAGGTCATGGGAAACGAGGAGGGATAGGGATAGGCCGAGAGAAATGATGCTGGGTAGATTGGCATCATGGCATGGAGACACAGATGTATCAGAAATGATTGCCAACACGGGAGACAGAAAGATGTGAACAGACATGGTCACCATTGCCACAAGGAATGGGCGTAAGAAAAAGAAGAGACGGGGAATGATGAGAATGAGGAGGAGGAGGTATTGGAGAAGACGGAGGAGGAGGAAGAGAAAAAGAAAAGGAGGATAAATATGAAGATGGGAAGTAGAAGGAAGGGCTAAATATGGAGGAGGAGGAGGAGGAAGAGGAGGAGGAGGAGGAGGATGAGGAGAAGAAGGAGGAGGAGGAGGAGGACAGACAGACAGACAGACAGACAGACAGACAGACAGGATCAGCACTTGTTTTATCCCTTAGGAGTACCGTGCCCCGTGCATAACTAAGATCTAGAACAGGATTTTCACCAGACATGTATGGATCAAAGTTGTCTCTGGTCTTATCATTTTTAACGATTCTCATCACATTGTCTGCTCAAACTTTGATCCGCAAGGGGAGACAATGCAGCCCTGTCTGTAGCCAATTATGCGAACGAACATTCGTGAGAGGGGCGATAATTAGGTAATTATGTAACTGCAAATGTCATATGCGTGGCCGTTTTAGCTTTAACGTGTGCATGACATGTAAATAGCCAAATGGTGTGTAAATAGACCCAAGTGTCGGAAATAAGAATAACATGAAAATAGTGACATTGCAGGTCGGACACGAATGTGACATTGAAAAGGCTATTCCTATTTTATCTGCAGTAAAAGTGGGATCGGAATGAATAACAAAGGCGTGGGCTGTCATGTTCCTCCATGTCACTCGATTACCAGAGTCGTATATCAGCTCCGTGTTCTTGTCTCGGCAATACCACGTGGCCAATCCATCCAGGTATTTGCCTCACTGTTGTTCTTTTTCCCTCGATCTTGCCAGTTGTCACGAAGTTCTCCATTTTAGTTATCCTCATAACATGTCCAAAAAGTTATGACTGTCTACGTCTAATTTCACTAACCAGTTTACGGATGTCATTTATTTCTTGTAGGACTTGGTCATTGATTTTTCTGTCCGTTCAAGGTATTCTTTGAAGTTTTTGACAGTAGCCGCATTTTCACTGCCATTATATATATTTCAACTTGTCTGCTCTTTGTCCATACTTTACATCCATACAAAAGTACAGGTTTTGTGTAGTACTCCATAGCATACAACTGATGAATAAAAATGGTCAAAAATGGTATGGCAGAATCACAAATGTGGAGCTCATGGCTATCTGATTGAAAGTTCTTCCGGTTTTCCCTCTCAGTTTTGATATTCTTTCAAAACCCCTGCCGATCGCCCGAATGTCATTCTTTCAACATAAGGGTTCACATTCTGTTCCCCCGCTCTGAATCCCCTGCTGATTGCCAACCCATGGATCGCGCCGATGTTATTAACATCCTTAAAGAGGTGTCGAGAACAGAGGACTTTGACGTCAGTGAATCCACATCGCTGTCCAGGATGAAAGACTTGGGAGTAAGAAGTGGCACGGCCAGACACGAGAGGTACATCTGGAAAACGAGGGGCCTCGTCAACCACCACAGAACTGGCACTATTAGTCACTGGACGCTGGTGCATATGCTCGGTAGAGGATTGAGCACTTATGGACCTGTCCGGAGTGCAATGACGATACCCCAACTGGTAACTGATAACTGATAACTGAATCTGTTCTCCAGCCTTCTCCACCTGGTCCCACAGGCGCACGACCACCATGAGGTGCATTTTCTGGCAGCCTATCAACCTGTTGATTCTCCCGCACCCCTACACGGTCAGGGCAAAATATCCATACAATTCACACAATCTGTGACCTCTGAAGCGAGTTGAGCCATTCCACACGAAATCCGCTCTAACTAAATGTCCGAACCATTAATTTATGTTTATTTTATGTTTAATTTGTTTATATGTGTGTGTTGAAAGTCTCGAGACATGGGTAGGATCTATGGTGTGCTGGGTCCAACACATGTCGCAGGTCGGGGTGCAGCAAGGAATAGGGGGTCAGTCTCTCCCTCCCATTACAATGTTTCTCTATGTGGATTTATCATGCTCAATAGATAACTAGTTTACGAAAGATGAGCTGCTGTAAGGACCAAATGTAAGAGGACCTGCGTACCCAATTGGTGACCCTTTGAAAATAAAAGTTTCTTGGTTTGTTCGCTAATTCGTTCATTCGTTCCCGTAGCGAACAAGGAGCCCATAAATCTAACGGGTTTTCTATAAAATCAGTATTCAGCTGTATCCTTAAACTTACTCTTAATTTCCCATTTATCTATCTATCTCTGCCTTCAATTCGAACCATTTAAATTGCTTGTGGTATAGAATAGTTAACGAACCCGTGACACGATTGACAAAGCCATCATCTCGTGTCACAGCCAATCATCAGATCACCGAGTTTTTAACTCCACGAAAATGAAGAAATCAATACCGAAGAGGTAAAAAATACCACAAAATCATCAAGAGGCAGTCTTCAGAGAGGGATAAAATTAAACGGGGATGGAAAATTGAATATACACCGGGGGAATGACAAACCAAACGGAACGGGACAATTGAATATACACTCTGGGAATGACAAAGAGAATTAGCGGGAAATTATGATTATTTTATTCTATTTGTCCCCCACTCCTATGTTGTCAACAGATGGCAATTACCCACTCACTGGAGCTTTAACTTATTGGTTCGGAAAATTTGCAGGCCTAAGCTGAATTAGTTGTTGGTTTTTGTTTGGGCGAATTGTCAGGGTGTCCTGTTATATTGAGTGTTAAGTGACATGGTGGTTTCTGTAAGTTATTAGTGTTTTTCAACGTCCAGTAGTTGATCATTGGTTACTGGAAGGCCGGCGCTCATCCGATGGTGAAAATCATCACAAATCGATCTGCTGCAGACAAAGGTAGCCCTGTACAAGATTGAAAACATACCGACCAAATAAAAAGATATCAGCGTCAGTGAGAAAAAGAATGTTGAAGTGCTATAAAGAACTAGCACCTGGCCGTATTGACAGACGATAGTTTGTTACATTGACTTCAAAAAGGCAAAATAACTACAAACCATGACGGGGACTAGGGATGGAGTTATACCTTTCCATAACACAAAATCTAGGCTGAATTGTAGAGACTATATGCATAGTTTACTCCAGAGGAAAGGTAACACCAATATTTATGGAACAAGACAAGCTGCAGAAGCTACCAGATGAGCAAAGAAATGGTGCAATTGTCAATCTGTCGGAGCTTCGATCCTAGACCAATTGCCGACCAAGGCTTAGAGCCTGGTCTGCCCTGCTATGACATTTAGTCTTTATGTCTTTAACTCTACTCTATAGAAACTTTCTGCAAGAGAATCATAGACAAACTAAGGAATATCTATAGCCAGAGTGAATGTAGTTTTTGAGGAAAATGTACTGAATACCAAACACGACTAGAAATACATCATCATCATCATCATCATCATCATCATCATCATCATCATCATCATCATCATCATCATCATCATCATCATCATCATCATCGTCATCATCATCATCATCATCATCATCATCATCATCAGCATCATCATCATCAGCATCATCATCATCACCATCTTCCACCTTTGCGTTAAGCGTTGTGGGGACGAATCATTGGCGCCCGTCACCACAAGGGTTGCACTGGATAGTGTCATTCCGTGTGATTGTACAATGTCTTTGATGTCGTCAATTTATTTTCTTCTCGGGCGTCCTCTTGCTCTCGTAACATATGTTCTTTGACGTAGGGTCAGTGATGGTAGGTGATGGTGTTGCATTCTACCGAGATGGTCAAATAATTTCATCGTCTATCTTTCAATATCTGTGGCACCAGGTGTTGATCCCACTTTCTGTCTGATGACATTATTTCTTACTTGGTCTCGGATTGTTAAGTTGGAAGCTCTCCTCAAGCATCTCATCTCACAGGTGTTGATTTTGCGTGAGTGCGATTTGGATAATGTCCAAGTTTGACATTGATAGCGTAAGGTTGGTGTGAATATGTTATTTATTATCTGTCGTTTCGCAGGTATAGATATATTTGGATGTTTGAGTATTAGTGATAGTTGATTTTTGACATGTTATTTCGATTTCTCTGTCTATTCTGCCATCTTCTGTGATTATACTTCTAAGATATTTGAGTTCCTTAACTTGAGGTGTGCTATAGAAAAACGAAAGAGACAATTTTAATTTTAGAAAAGTTAGGCGAAACCAGGTCAGATAGTTGAGTTCTTTATCAAGAGAAGTCAACAAGAAAATATAAAATATAGTCAAATATGGATGGCGGAAAATAGGAAGTAGGGGTGTGTCACAGTTATGACTTAAAAGTTGTTAATGTGGTAGTAGGCATGTTGTATTATAACACAACGACAACATTTCAGCGATATATAAACCCATGGCAGATACGAGAATGTTGTTTAACTGATTCATTGCCGAAGGATAATATATCGCCACATGCTACCTTCCATTTGGACAGAAGGATGACATATTGTCATACTAGGCCCGGCGTGTTATTTGGTTTGTTTCGTGTCATCATCCATATTTTCAGTGCTCATTGAACATAAATGTACACTACAATTCTTGTTCATTTGATTGTGTACGACGTTTGCTCCAAACATACGTGTTGTTTGACTCTGAATCAGTTAATACAATTAATCATTTCATGACACTTAATGAACTAACATTGCTATATAATCCTTATTTAGTGATCTATGTCCCTGTGGCCTCCTAGTTTAATCTGTCTATCATTTCTAAACAATATATAATGACACAAAGTAGTGCAGCTTTACATAACAGAGTTACGACACATACAGAACGTTGCGGCGGTTAGCCTTCATCAGCAAACAAACACATTCACAAACACAACATACAGTCAAGGAGAGCTCCTGTGACTACATTAGAAGGTGATGACAGGACGAGAGGAACAAATGCATGGGAAAATGGAAGCAATGAAGAGGAAACGAGAATTGACGAAATGTTAATTGAAAAGAATGTTAGTCGAAGAAAATGTTTAATAGAAAAACTGTTTATAGAGAAAAAAACTGTATACTCACCTCACGTACGGACCTTTACCGCAGTTCCACCAAATTTTATGCATACTTTTCTATCATTTCTAAGGACTTCAAGTCGTTAATATGTTTTTCATTGTTACCGATGCGCTGTATTTGTACATATAGTTCATTGGTGGAACCCTTTGGAACAACAAACAAATGAGTTTGAATAACGAAGACACAAACAATAGATTGCACGATATTTTGCCTGGCATCTTTCACTGGATCTGATCAGGTTACAAGTTGATGCAAATTCTGTACAGGACATCGTAGTCAACCCCAGCATTATTTGGCTGTTTGTTATTTCTTGGCAAGTTTACTTTGAGTAATTTGCCATTGTTTTCTGAACGACCCGTACTCATACCTCGTGAAGTACGTACTGCAGAAATCACACCAAATAAACTCCAGTGATTAGATCAATCCTTCAAGCCGAAATACAGATCACACAGTCATTTGAAGCACTAAGTCCCGATTAAGAGACTACTGGGGGGAGTATGTGAAGTGTAAGGAACATTGCATGTTTAGACCAAAACACACGGAGAAATAGCTGGTCAATCGTTCCTTCATGTAGCGAACATCGAGCCCTCGTCCAACCGAGCGCAAGACATTGTAGTGAAACGTTCTAACCCCTATAGCAACGTGTTGATTTCTTGTGCTCCTGGACTCTAATTGAGGCGGATGTTTACAAATGACCTGGGTTTCCAGCCCTCCCAAGTCTAGAATAGACACTAGGAATTGACGTGGATAGGCCTTAGGTTCATACCAGAATACGATCAGCGTTGCCAGTAGTGGGTTGTGCTCAATATTTAAATTTCAAATCCCGAAACAACCAAATAAATCACCTAGGAAATGTTTTGGGATATAAAGGCGCCGGGCGTGATACTGGCCATCGATCGTCGATTGATCTGTGAAATGATTGGGTTAGCCCCATATACCCAACACGATTCAGTGTGTGTAAGAGGTATCCATACATCGTTTACTTACTCCTGTCTGCCTGCGTGGTTATGGGTAGTGAATAGAGCATACACAATTCCGATATACTGGGTTCATTGGCAGCGGCAGATGATTTTGGAGCCGATCGTACTGCGTTGATTTTCACAAATGAGAGCCGGTCTTTCAGGAAGCAATGGCAAGCTACTGCCAGGGCTGGGGGAAGATCGCATTGTGATGATTTTCACAAATGGTATGAGAGCCGGCCTTTTAGGAAGCAATGGCAAGCTACTGCTAGCGCTGAAGGAGGATCGCATTGTGATGATTTTCACAAATGGTATGAGAGCTGGCCTTGTAGGAAGCAATGGCAAGCTACTGCCAGCTCTGGGAGCAGATCGCATTGCGTTGATTTTCACAAATGGTATGATAGCCAGCTTTTCAGGAAGCAATGGCAAACTACTGCCAGCGCTTGGAGAAGATCGAGTTGCGTTGATTTTCACAAATGGTATGATAGCCGGCTTTTCAGGAAGCAATGGCAAGCTACTGTCAGTGCTAGGAGAAAATCGCATTGCGTTGATTTTTACTAATGATATCAGCGGCGGCCTTTAAGGAAGCAATGACAAGCTACTGAATGCAAAAGTGCCTAGAAAATCCATACGGTAAATAAATGATGTGGTTAATGGCAAACTCCTTTTAAAAGTAAACAAAATGCAACTTAATTTATAACAATGTATATTTTTAAAAGGTAAGTAATTCTAGACGTATGCGCGCTTTAGGCGATAGAAAATACACACATCTTATATTACATTGAAAAACAAAATATACATTACCAATTTATCGCTTCTTGATCTTCTAATTGCTACTCGTCATAAGAATCTGTATCAAAATCAGCTTTACACAGCGGCAAAAAATCAACATTAATAATTCTAATTAAAAGCTTGGAAAGACAGGGAAATAGAAATTAGCATTTTTACAGGAATTAGTTGCGTAGGTGGAGATATTTTACACCTGTCCTTGGGCGCTAGTACAAGGCTGCATGTTACCTGCCTGTTTTGACAGGTACGATCAGGCACGCTCAAATTCTAATTTAGCGGCAAAGGGGCAAATTAATCCAGCGCAAAGTGTAAACTTGGCACCGGTTTCTTGGAGTGGGTATTTTAGGAGCGTGGTATGTTTAAGGATTATTGCTACAAGGGTTATGTTGAGTGGCTAGATAGTTAAGTTGTGGCTAGATAAGGTGGATTGCTGAAATAGCTAGATGTTTGAGTTGGGGCTAGATTTTGTAGATTGTTACAAGAGCTAGACAGTTGCCTTGTCTATCTATCTATCTATCTATCTATCTATCTATCTATCTATCTATCTATCTATCTATCTATCTATCTATCTATCTATCTATCTATCTATCTATCTATCTATCTATCTATCTATCTATCTATCTATCTACCTACCTACCTACCTACCTACCTTCCTACCTGTCTGTCTGTCTGTCTGTCTGTTTGTCTGTCTGTCTGTTGAAATCCCTAATCTGTGTCACCTCTAATCATTGACACCTCTAATCATTGACACCTCTAATCATTGACACCTCTAATCATTGACACCTCTAATCATTGACACCTCTAATCATTAACACCTCTAAACAGTGACACCTCTAATCATTGACACCTCTAATCATTGACACCTCTAAACAGTGACACCTCTAATCATTGACACCTCTAATCATTGACACCTCTAATCATTGACACCTCTAATCATTGACACCTCTAATCATTGACACCTCTAAACAGTGACACCTCTAATCATTGACACCTCTAATCATTGACACCTCTAATCATTGACACCTCTAATCATTGACACCTCTAATTATTAACACCTATAAACAGTGACACCTCTAATCATTGACACCTCTAATCATTGACACCTCTAATCATTGACACCTCTAATTATTAACACCTCTAAACAGTGACACCTCTAATCATTGACACCTCTAATCATTGACACCTCTAATCATTGACACCTCTAATCATTGACACCTCTAATTATTAACACCTCTAAACAGTGACACCTCTAAACAGTGACACCTCTAATCATTGACACCTCTAATCATTGACACCTCTAATCATTGACACCTCTAATCATTGACACCTCTAATCATTGACACCTCTAAACAGTGACGCCTGTTTATTGAAACCCTCAATCTTCTACACCTCTAATCATTGACACCTCTAATCATTGACACCTCTAATCATTGACACCTCTAATCATTGACACCTCTAATCATTGACACCTCTAATCATTGACACCTCTAAACAGTGACGCCTGTTTATTGAAACCCTCAATCTTCTACACATCTAATCATTGATACATCTACTCATTAACACCTCTAATCAATGACACCCCTAATCATTGACACATCTAATTACTGACACCTCCAATCATTGACACCTCTAAATAGTGACGCCTCTATTTATTGAAACTCCAAATCTTTGACACCTCTAATTATTGATGCATCTAATCATTGACACCTGTAATCATTGACACCTGTAATTATTGACACCTCTAATCATTGACACCTCTCTCTAATCATTGACACCTCTAATCTTTGACACCTCTAATCATTGATACATCTACTCATTAACACCTCTAATCATTGACACATCTAATTACTGACACCTCCAATCATTGACACCTCTAAATAGT
>JACEFZ010020833.1:77500-87465 GCA_014155875.1 Cepaea nemoralis
GTCTCACATTCGGCCCTTCCAATCACTCATTTTTCGTTCACCAATAGTGCATGATACAGTCATATAGGGGAAAAAAAAAACCTTCACATGAATGTTGTGAACATAAACAATGCGTATTACCGTGTTATGAAACACCCCTCCCCCCCCCCCACCAACACACACACACATCTCCCCACCCACAGACACTTTCCCCCACCCATCCCATAACCCACACACACACTCACCCACCCACATATCCTCCACCACCCACACACCCCCAATAAACCCAGCCAACCACACATCCTCCAAACATGCATCCCCGCTCCCACATATACGCTAGCAACAATATGCTAGCAACTTTCGACTGACCACCCATGTCTCCTTACACCCAGGCCTACACACTGTGATGGTCCTAACACTTGACATACCTGCAGCAGATTCGTGCCATGGGACTTGTTTACTTTTGATTGTATCGACAAGCGGGAGGTGGTCGTGCGTCTGTGAGACCAGGTGGAGAAGGTGGCTGAACAGAATGAAAACCCGTACCTGGAAAGGATGAGATTGCCGGGGATTGGGTTCTGGTAGAATCTCAAAACTGAGAGGGAAGACCAGGAGAATATTCAATCAGATAGCGGTGGTAACGATTAGTACTGTGACTCTTCGCTGGCCGTTGAACGAGAGGACAGAGCGCATGTGGAAATGTTCTGAGTGCAGTGATGTCGGTTCTTAGCTCAACTCAACTTTCAAGTTGCGTGTTCTTTGCTGGACGCGTCAAACACCGTAGCCCCAATTGCATGTTTTTTTTTTTTTAACTAGTCAATTTTACGATCAGCAGTTTTCCATGAACTTGCGAAAGTCTTTGAGGATTGTGAGCCGCGCAGTTTCATTATTCCGCGACATACCGAGCCCAGGGTTCGAAATCAACTGCGGGAGATTTGCAAACAGACCGCTTTGCGTTGATTTCGATGTGTTGAAGCGTCGTTCGTTCAGAAAGCAATTGCAGTCTACTGAAATAGCATTGCTTCGTAAATTAAAACCAGCTGGGGTCGATTGTAACACCCTTTACTGAACACGCAACTAACTTGGTTTTCTTAGTTTTCAATTGCTTTGTGGACGAGAAGTCAACATTGAGGTCCAACTGACTTGCGCCTGAAACGTACTCACCGCGGTAAACAGAGACGGTGTAAGCCTGATAAACTTTTCATACACGTCGCTTACCAATACCATACTATGCCTCCAGGCACCCACCGGGTTTGCTGCATCGTCCTCTCAAAACATTATGTATAGTGGGATAGTGGAGGAATTGTGGTCGGCGTGATTCACGTGGGAATACTGTGGTTTGGGGATCGATCCCCGATTGTGACAGGATCCTGATCCTTGTTTTTTTTTTTTTTTTCTCAAAACAATATGTATAGTGGGATATTGGAGGCATCGTGGTTGGTGTGTTTCACGTGGGAATACTGTGGTTTGGGATCGATCCCCGATTGTGACAGGATCTTGTATCCTAAGATTAAGGATTAAGGATCTATGGGTTAATGAGCCTCATAAACTGCGCACCCAGTATTTGCATATCTTTACTGTATGGGACTTGTGTGGGAATTGTATGGGATTTGTGTGGGGATTTTATGGGAATTGTGTGAGATTTGTATGAGAATTATGTGGGATTTGTGGAATTGTTCGGGACGTGTGTAGGAACTGCATGTGAATTGTGTGGGACTTATAAGGGATTTATGTGGGAATTGTTTGGGATCTGTGTGGGAATTGTATGGTATTTGTGTGGGCAGTTGTCTTGTTAATTGAAAGGGGTTTGTGTGCGAATTGTCTGGCATAAGTGTAAGGATTGTATGGGTTTGTATTGGGAATTTATGGGATTTATGTTGGAATTGTATTGGGTTTTGTCTGGGGATTTTATGTGACATGTGTGGAGATTTTATGGGATTTGTGTGGTGCTGAAAGACAACCCTAGGCAGGGACGCGTGTGTTACTCTTCTTCTTCTTTCGTTCGTCCGCAATATTTTTTGCATGTAATTTCATGTGCCTATTTACAGCAGAGCTGCGATATTTGCACATTTCGGTCGCCACATCCGACTTTTTCAGGCATTTGTTAACCCGGTTAACCTTCCCGGGTATTTCGTAGGGTTTGTTATTTGATCGTTATATCATTATTTTGTTATTTTTAGAAGATGGATGTCAAACCATGGTTGAGAAATGTTGCTACGATGTCGAATATGTCGGCGGAAAGCGAAAATACGGACGTCTGGCAACCAATGTCTTTCTTTTTTAGAAAAAAAAGAACAAGACGACGATGAATAATAATAATAATAATAATAATAATAATAATAATAATAATAATAATAATAATAATAATATAGAAGAAGAAGAAGAAGAAGAAGAAGAAGAAGAAGAAGAAGAAGAAGAAGAAGAAGAAGTTGTTTTTAAGTTACTGTAATTAAGTTTCTAACTTAAGAGTCGTTCTTGAAATAGTATGTCTTTCATTGTTGTGTGTGTACTATCATTAATTACTTTCCTAACAGTTTTTCTTCTTTCGTTTTCCATTTTGCTGCAGATGGAATTATAGGTAAGTTCAAGAAAACAAAACGGTGTGCAGATTACACAAACAGTTTGCCGTGCATTTTGTTGTTGTTTCGATGTTTTTGATTGTAGATGCATTAAATATTGTCTGTTATGCCTTCGTTGAATTCATTTGGCCTGGCACTTTTTGAGTGTTTTTCAGTTTTTCCTTTTTTAATTTTTGGATTTCAGTTATCTTTAGTTGCTCCTGTTCCGCTTATGTTGATTGTGCCTTCCCCCCAGTGTTGTGTTTATTATCCATCCAGTGATATGATGTTGTCGATAACCCGCTTGGCGTGTGGTAGCCACTATAAACTTGATTGTATTTGAAGCTATAAGAACAATTGGAATGATCAACGTTGTTGATTTGTGTGTGTGTGTTTAGTTTCAATCCTTGATTTGAATGTGTGTTTATTTTTATTTGCATTCTTTGGGAGCTTGCATGCTTGTTGTCAGTTTGAAATACTGCAACAGACCTAGCACAAACACACACACACACACACACACACACACACACACACACACACATGTAGATCCGCATGGCCGAATGGATAAGATCATATCTTCTGAAACATCCGGTGTGCTGATACCGAGGTAAGGGGTTCAACCCCTACACCAGACAGCTGGACTGAAATGTTGACCTGTCGTCCTTGACTTGGGGACGTAAAGCACAAGTACCTCTGAAGCCGGAGTGGGTTTGCATGATGGCTAAGGACACTGTTAATAGCGAAGGCTAATTCACACGCACTATTAGAAGTAGTGTGTATAGACTACGCTTGAGTTCAAAGCGAGCGAGCGAAGAAAAATGCACACGCGTACACACATGCGTTTGTTTTTTACCAAATGGTATGGGTGTCGATCGTTCAGAAAACAATGGCAAACTACTGAACGTAAACTTGCCAAGAGATCACAACAGCAAACAAATGCTGAGGTTGACTGCGACGTCCGGTAAAGGGTATGCAAATAACGCACACATACACACACATATACACATATAAGGTGAAGTAGAAATACTCACAGCCCGCAGTGAGTACACACACACACATACACATACACACACGAGGAGGAGCGACTGGCCGAGTGGCTAGGATGCCGGATTCTCCTTTGGGAGACCCGAATTCAAATCCTCGGTAAGATGTGGAGTTTTTTTGTTTTTGTTTTCTATCGGGGCAAAATGAAAACTCTAACCTGCACAGTTCGCTGCGACTGCACTAGCCAGGCGGCCTTAATTCCTCAGGCTCACAGACCCCCCCCCCCCCCCCCCCCCCCCCCCTACCATACAACACAAGGTACTATATTGGCAGTAAATGACAGTTTGACATGACACACACACACATACAGACATATGCACATATAAGGCGAAGTAGACACACTCAGACAGCCCACAGTGAAAACATACACATACACACACATACACATAACATATACACACATATACGCATACATACACACACACACATGCATACACGTACATACACACACATACACATATAAGGTGAAGTAGAAACACTCAGACAGCCCGCAGTGAGCAAACACACTTACATACATGCGCACACACACACAAACATGCACACACACACACACTCCACGGAGACCACAACCGTGTTAGTCAAGTTCTTTGATATGGTCACAGTATTTCATTTTCCAAGACATGCAATTTTGTATGGGTCAATATTGTATAGCACAGTGTCATCCCTTGGTCAGATATGACTGAGCTACCGTATGACAGTAGACAGTACCCCTTGCTTTCTGTTAGCGCCGACTGTTGCGATGACAGGTATTGGTCTGATATGACTGAGCTACCGTATGACAGTAGACAGTACCCCCTGCTTTCTGTTGGCGCCGAATGTTGGGTGGGGGTTCACCAAACCCAACACCCCACATTGTGCCAACGGATTCGGGCGGAGGAGCGCAATTGGGAGTGTACAAAGCCATATCTTAGTGCGAGGAAATGCAACCTAAAGAATAAATATCGTGGCAGGGCAGACCACACCATAAGCCTTGGTTGACAGCTGGTCTAGGATCGAAGCATTGCCTTACTGATCCGGCACCTTCTGCATCTTGTCTTGTTCCAGACATATTGGTGTTACCTTTCCTCTGGAGTACACTAGACAGGCCGAGAGAGGGATCATGCTGCATGAGCAACACGTGGTCTAAACAATTTAGCCCATTCTTTGTGCTATTTTTGAAGCACAGTGTAACAAACTATCGTCTGTCAAGACGGCAAGGTGCCAATAGTAGCAGTAGTAGTATTGTTCAGTAAAACTGCAAGTACTGTAGTAAATTATACGAGAAACTCGCTGTTCTTTCCATGGCAATGTGTAGCTTCATATGCCCAACGTTTTGAGTTTCCGAGACGTTATACTGTCTGTAAGCTCGTATTGTTGAGCAAAAATTGTAGGTATTGTAGTAAAGTATGATAGGGTGTGCCTTGAAGAGATTAGAACAAGAATCTCCGTGGGAAAGGTAGGCCTTTACTAGATGGATAACACTCTGATCAATAAAAAATGTCAATTGCAACGAGAAAAAGAGTGTAGAAGTGCTACATATAGAACCTGTACGTTTATATGGATGTGAAACTTGGACAATAAGCAAACAAGCTGAAAAACATCTGATTGCTGTGGAAATGTAGTTTCTGAGGAAAATGCAAAGAATACCATTGACAGGCAGAAAAATAAATGAGTACCTCTTACAAGACCGATTAGAGAAATTAGACGTAGACAGTCAACATTTGTTGGACACGTTTTGAGAAGAAATGAACTTGAGAACTTGGTGACAACTGGCAAAATCGAGGGGGAAAGAATAAATGGAAGGTAGAGAAGTAAATATCTTGATGGCTTTGCCATATAGCTTGGTGGAGACAAGAACACTGAGCTAATCCACGACTATGGTGATCGTGTGAGATAGCGCGACATGGCCGATAACTCTTATCGGCATGGCACGTGATGTTGAGTAAAGTATATGTGAAACTCATATAACTAATATGTTTACAGCGCCCGGACAGCCGGTGGTCATCCCCGAGGAGTGTTCGTGTGAAAACAACAGCGTCACGATAGCATGGGCCCCTCAGGTGGGCAGCGTGGTGGAGGCCTATACACTGGAACTAGACGATGGTAATGGAGGAGACTTTAGGGTAAGTCTACTCTGTGTAATACACGTGTCTCAGTTTGTGTATGGGATATTGGAGAGATACGTACTGATGGAGGGGGGGGGGGGGGGGGGGGGGGGGGGGGGGGGGGGGGGGCGGGAGGGGGGTGAGAGAGAGAGAGAAAGAGAGAGAGAGAGAGGAGATAGAGAGAGAGTGTGTGTGTGTGTGTGTGTGAGAGAGACAGGGAGATAGAGATAGCAATAGGCAAAAAAAAAGAAAGGAGACGGAGAAAGACACGCGCGGAGGGATAGAGAGAGAGAAAGAGAGAGAGATAGATAGAGAGAGAGAGAGAGAGAGTTCCAGAGGGATAGGCACGAAGAGACAATGAAGACATAACGAGAGGGAGAGAAAATGTCAGGTGGGAGAGAGAGAGAGAGAGAGAGAAGAGAGAGAGAGAGAGAGAGAGAGAGAGAGAGAGAGAGAGAGAGAGAGAGGAGAGAGAGATAAAGTCAATTAATGAACGAGATACAAACATACTGACAGACAGACATGCATACAGGTATACAGACATGCAGCTAGCTCGTAAGATAATCGACAAGCAGACAAATAGACAGACAGACGGACGGACAGATAGACAGACATATCTTGGTAGTCGAGAAAAATGTCGGTTCTATGTGTCTGTCGATCTCTCTCTCTCTCTCTCTCTCTCTCTCTCTCTATATATATATATATATATATATATATATATATATATATATATATATATATACACGCGTGTGTGTGTGTGTGTGTGTGTGTAGTATTTGACATCAACAAATGAAGCATAAATACATTGAGAAGAGATTTAATCACTACAAGATAGAAGAAGTAAATGATCGAAGAATTGAATGAATGAGTGAATGAATGAATGAATGAATGAACATGTCATAAACAGCTGACATATGACATACACCAGGGGACGTTAGATCAGAGACAAAACAAGCCACACCGCCACTGGTGCAGCGCCACTCACTGGTGCCAAACACGAGGTTGACGCGTGCGGCGGGAAGATAACAAGTTATGAATCCAGCTCGACCAGACGCCGGCTTGTGTTGATGGAGATAGGTCTTATCAAATAAACATTTGGTGTAGACCGAGCTACATGTTCCAGGCAGAAATTGCTGCCTCGTAAGGAAAAGTTCAAGAGGATGAAGAGAAGAAGGAGGAGGAGGAGGAAAGAGAGAGAGAGAGAGAGAGAGAGAGAGAGAGAGAGAGAGAGAGAGAGAGAGAGAGAGAGAGAGACGCAGAGTGACATACACATCAGTAAATAGGGAGAAGCATATCGAGCAATACATAGATAGGGACTCTTTGCCGACTGTTGCATATGAGGACGGAGCAAGTACAGAATCTCCCGAGTGCTGTTACGTCGGTAATTTACCCAACTCAACTCTAATTAGAGTGATGCGTGCAGAAAGAAACACATACACAGAGAGAGAGAGAGAGAGAGAGAGAGAGAGAGAGAGAGAGAGAGAGAGAGAGAGAGAGAAAGAATTTGTTTGTGTGAGTGCGTGCATGCGTGCGTGCGTATATACATGTATGTATTGTAAAACAATGTGCTTAATGAACTCAACTCAACAACAGCGCTCACAGGGGAGATAATTGATGTCACTTTTGTCACCAGGGGCGATAACTAGCGTCAAATGGTGCCATGTTATAGATTGATACTAATCGTAATAAACTGTGGTTCGTGAACTAATGATGATAAGAACACGGCAGCTGCCGCAACCTGCCTACTGCAAAGTACACATGCCTAATCAGATATACGACACCCAGAGATGGCAATAAATGTCTGTCCCCAAGGGAAATAATTTGCATAGGTAATATTTGAGTTTTGCAACAAAGGGACATAATTTGCATGCATGGTACTATGGAGATTCCAGGCAAAGGGAAGTAATTTCCATGGATGAAATTTCAAGTCAGTAATTGATGGAAATATATGCAATTCTATTAATTAACCTTTCCAGTGGTGAAAAACTGCTTGCTCCTGAGAAATATCAAACTGCTGAGATTAGTTTTTGTCTTCCTTATGCTGTCAAAATCAATATTCTAGGGTCGTTTCATAACTGGGAGCTAGTTATGTATATGCTTGATGTTTTGTTGTTTTACTTTTTTTATTCTGTAGTAAAAGATTAAATATTGAAAAAAAGAGTTGAAAATCAAGAGGGGAATTCTTTCACCAATCGCTTCGCCTTTTGCTAGATCACATATGATTTGTTGCATTAGATTAGCGGATGCAGAGATTTTTTAAAAAAAAAAAAAAACAAGATAACTCCTCACTAAACACTGAACAAACAGTGAACCTTGGTGGACAATATGAACTAAATTATTCAGGTGGGAAGGAAGCGGTAGCACCGGGGGTTCAGGTACTGAAAAACGGGTTTAAAGAAAATGAGATTGCCTGGAGAGAAGGAAAAGGAAAGATGAAAAAAACGAACGGCGACGAACACAATTTTTTTAAAAAGGAAACACATTGGGCACACAGCCCCTTTTAAAATTTGGGGCCCTTTCCCAAATCATCGTCTTTCTTTCCATAAAATGGCCCAATTGTTTTTGTAACAAAAACAATGCATATTGCAGATACATTCACATCGGGAAAAAAACTTGTCAAATAAAATTGAACACACCAATGCATATTGTAATTTATGAGAAAAACCCCCCCGCCCCCCCAAACACCACCCCCCTTTCCCCCACACCACACCCCCCACCCACCCCCCAAAACCCTCCAGGACTCACACAACCCCCGGCAAGCAATCATCCGCCACCCACCCACCCATCCCCCCCACACACATCCCCTCCAAAAAAACATTCCCCCCCCCTCCCAATAAACCCACACGCACTCACCCCCCCACATATTTTCCCTCACCCCCCCACACACCCCCCTCCCCCCAGCAACCAAAAACCCCAACAAACAACACTACCCCCGCAAAAACGATCCGCAACCTCTCACACCACCACAATCCCCCACCCAACATTTTCCCCCCCCCCCACACATCCCCCCCATCCAAAACACACACACAACACACACCAATCCCCCACCCACACAATTTTTCCCCCCACCCACACATCCCCCACCCATCCCCACACACACCACACACACACACCCAACTCCCCCACCTCCCACACACTCACCACACACCACACACCCCACCACAAATTTTTTCCCCACCCCCCACACTCCCGCACCCTCCCCCACACTCACACACACACACCCCGCACCCCACACAATTTTCCCCACCCACCCAACACCCGCCCCCACCCCCAACAACAAAACACACACACACACACACATCCCACCCACAAAATTTTTCCCCCACCCACCCACACACCCCGCACCCATCCAAACTCCCGCACCCATCCACACACCCCCCCAACCACAAAACCATCCCGCCCCACACTTTTTCCCCACCCCCACACACCCCCACCACCACACCACACACACCCCAAAACCCACACACACATCACCAATGTAAAGATGTAAATTACAAGCCCCTCAAAAGGCGGTTTGGGTTTTTGCCTGATGGTAAAGGATACTATAATAGGAAACTAACCCACACGCAAAAAATAATCCTGTGGATAGAAGCAGACGCACGAGTATGGACTACCCGGGTTTAAAGCGGCGATCGCTAACAACTAAAGGAAAATTTAAAGGGGGAGGGCTGGCCGTTTTCTAGAAAGCAGGTTTTCCCTTTGGGAGCCCCCGGGTTAATTCCAGTGAGTGGGCGTATTTTCGTGGGAAAAAAGAAAAACCCCAACTTCACAGTTCACCTAGCCCCGGCCTTTAATTTTCAGCCCCAAAACCCCCCGCCCACCTGCAAAGTACTATAGGGGAATAGATGACGTAGAGACATTCGAGACAAACTGGCCACTCTAACTTTTCCGCCAGGCCTCCCCCAGAACAATCAAAAAAAGATTCACCCCGGAACCCTTTCCCCTTTCCGGGGGTTTCTCTTGAAAAACTATCTCTCTACGTCACTCTCCATCCCGCGTCTCTCTCTTTTTTATCCCCCCTTATCTTATCGCTGTTATCCCCCTTCCCTAAAATTTACCCTTTCAAAAGAGCTAGTCCTTTGTGCTGACTTCAAATTTGTGCCCTCCTGGCCCAGGTGTTTCGCTGGTAAATTTTGGGAAGGGGGGCCGGGGTTTGTGGACGTTCCCAAGAACATAATAAGCGTCGGGGATCGACGGTTTTGAATCGTTGAGGAAAAGAATAGCATAAAGGGGTTTAATTTGAACTTTTTTTATCCGCCATACCGGGTTTTTGTGGGGGGGTTATATCCGCTGAAAAAAA
>JACEFZ010020834.1:0-88956 GCA_014155875.1 Cepaea nemoralis
AATTGGAACCAAAAAAAAAAAGAATTAAAAAAAAAAAACAAAAAGACTTAAAACAAAGCAAAAAGAGACAGATGAGATGGCAAGATTCAAGGAAAGACAAATTCAAGTAGAATCAGAGACACAGTTAAAGATAAAAGGTATGGATGTAGACTCACACTTAGAGATCCCTACTGCTACTAAACTAAAAGTCAGCAAGAAGAAGATAAGGTCTATAAATACAAAAACATTATCAAAACCATATTGTAAAGAAGATTCCATAGCAGCCTGGACAGAAAATGTCGAGTACCAGTTTAAATATCACCAAGTTCCAATAGAGATGTGGGCTATGATTTATATGAAGAACCTGAGTGGTGAGCCCCTTAAAGTGATAGAATCTATACCATCTGATCTTAGATCTAACTATCAATACATACATGATAGGATAATGCAACACTTTTACTTGATGCCCCTGGGTATCAGGTTCAGTTTCAAATTTAAAACCTAAATCTAGTGAGACTTTCATTGATTACGTCTCAAATGTTCAAATTGTACTAGATAGGTGGCTTAAAGCAGCTAACATAGGAAAAGACTTTGATAGACTTAAAAATTTAATAGTCATGGATAAAGTCATATCCACTATACCATCTCCTTTTGCTAAATTTTTGCAGCAGTCAGACATTGAGAACATACAGCAATTTGAAAAGAAAGGCTCGGCATATTTTTCTGCAAACAGAAATATTTTTAAGACCTCAATGACTCTGAGATAGCTTCTTGTGTGAAAGACCAACCAAAAAACTATCAGAAGAATAGAAAACCACTTCATAAAGTCAACAAGAAAGATAGGGAAGTGTCAAAATGCATCTACTGTCAATTTTTTCATGACACTTCTTCTATGTGTGACAAATCGCCAAATTATCCGGCGCATCTTGAAAATGTTATTAAGAAGCAGCAAAACAAAAGAACTGCATACAGGCGTGCAGTCAAATGCTTTTTCTGTTCCAGCTACGGCCATTATTCAAATAAGTGCCTGGGCCGCCAACGTATGAAAGCCAACAATGCTATTTTGATTAATACATCTTCTGTTAGTGATAGAGAGACTGAGTGTGCAGTTGAAAATGTATTACCTTTTAGTCAATCTGAAGATGTATGTTGTGTAAACGATATATTAAGTTTTGACAGTTGTGAACGATGTCACCAATTTCATGCAGACGCAAAATTAGAATGTGGACATACCGTACCATGCTCAACTGAGAGTGTAAATGCAGCCTTAGCCTCCAGAGGCAATTTGGTGTTCCACAATGCAATGGTCAATGATACACCATGCCAATGTTTGCTGGACAGCGGCAGCACCCTTATTGGTCTTAGAAAGGATCTAGTGAGTCCAGGTGATTATACAGGCGACTCTGTCAAATGCCGAACCTTTTCGGGTAACGTTGAAATTTACCCTTTGGCCAAAGCCCGTATTAACACTCCTTTCCTTTCTGGTACCTTTACTTGTGCAATACTTGACAACCCTTGTACTGACTTAATTTTGGGTTGCTTACCCCAATTGAAACAATGTACTAGCGATGATATAGCTGCATGGGAGAAATTAAATGCAGCTAATGCAACAACCAGAGCTGACTCTAGAAAACATCAAGACACACTACAAGATGAGAGACTACTGTTGCTTTCTCCAACTAGCACAGATGATACCAACAGACAAAAGTTGATAGAACAGCAGAAAGATGATCCTAGTGGGTCTCCTTATTTAAAATTATTGAAAGAAAGAGCCAAAGTGACCAAAAATGTCTCATGGTTCTTTAAACCTAATAATGGCGTTCTTACTAGATATTTTACAACTGATAACCATGAGAATCAGCAAACGGTGCGACCTGTACAACACCGCCTAACTGTGAAAAAAACTGCACATGAGTCACCGCTTGCTGGTCACCTGGCATACGACAAAACCAGGGCTAGATTTCAGGCTCATTTTCATTGGCCAGGGTTTTGGAATGATATAAAATTATCTCATCGTTTTTGTAATGTCGGTCAACAATTAGTACATAAGGGTAGACATCCCACAGCTAAAGTACTACCTTCTACTCTGGCTTCTAGACCTTTGAGAGGGAGGGTCAAATTTACCAATACACAAACAAGGGTGCCTGAACAAGTGATCGTAAACTAGATCAAAACATACTTCGGTTACTTCCAGACAAACAAAATGGCAAGGACCATTCAAGGTGGTATGTGGATTTTGCAAATGGTGACTATGAAATATCGATAAACGGACACTTAAAGATATTCCATGTCAACATGTTGAAACTTTACTTTTCACGACAAGAGACAGGAGTAGAGACAGACGAACACAGTGCACCCACACCTAATAATAAGACGACAGACATACATAGCGCAACTACACTAGTTAGCGGGACTGGCAAATCCGACAAGATGCATACATTTAGTGAGCTTATAGAATACGCATGATATATGTTTCCATACTGATGACTGGACAACACACTGACTGAAACTAAAACATGTCTTTGACAGGTTGCGACTCTTCGGTCTCACTGTCAAACCGAGCAAAGTTGAATTGGGCCTAAAAGAAATTGACTTTTTGGGTCATGTCATTTCACAAGGTCAACTTAAGACTGACAATAGAATTATTACAAAAATTATGAATCTGACCATGCCTACCAGAAAGAAGCAGGTCAGAAGCCTTTTGGGATTAGTAAATTACTCAGAAATTACAAGTGTATTTTCCAATGTTTTAAAAGCTGCTGTAAATGAAATGTCAAAGATGCATTATTAATTTCTGCATTGTCAAAATTGAAAATCCTTTTTATCAATGTAACAATCCTCCGCTTGCCTAATCCCAGGCTCGTTTATTATCTTAGGATAGATGCCAGCAGAATCTCCATCGCTGCAGTACTAGGCCAATTTTATGATGGCATCTTCCATCCGATTTGCGACGTGAGCCGTAAGATCACACCTGCTGAGTCTAGATATGCCATATCAGAGTTGAAAAGCCCTAAACGTCATCTATGCGGTGAGGAAGCGCCATCGATTTCTGGCGGATGTTCACTGCATTGTCCAGACTGACAATTCCCCAATCACGGTCATACAAAGTGCTGTGCATCTGAATGACCGTTTATACAAGTGGTCGCTAATACTATAAGGACAACATTCTGGCTGATACCCTTAGTCGACCATCTGAGGTAGAAATACCAGATATTTCACATAAGATTGTAGAGTAATAATCGTTAATTTAGTACAGTATAATATTATATGTAAAATATTGTATGAATACATAGACATTATAAGCTACACTAGGTACTAAGAACAGTGATCTACCATGTGTCCGTAGACATCAACAGAAGAACTGTGTGCTCCGAATAACAAATATATCACCGTGTGAACTGGAACAGCTCGTTATGTACTAAGCTCCAAATGTGTTTCCGGTGAATCATTTGTGTTAAGCAGAGAAAAACAGTGTCAGAACAGTCCATAAATACAGACACTAAAAATACTGGTCTACGACACAAGCGAACTCTACAGGTGCCATACCCATAGGACACAAGTATGACTGTGTATTGTATTTAATATACCCAGGACAAATGTAATTATACAGTATGCCAATGAAAGCAATTTCTGAACATTGAGGCAACGGCTAACCTGGGGTATTTGAATACTATGTATATAAATACTTATTGTGATATGTATTATAATATTTTAATAGTGTGATAAATTATAGGTAGAATAGTTAACTGTAATTTACACTTAGAGTTAGGAAATAAAATAGTTTTTATTTTTTTTAGTAGTTTACATAAATCATTACTTTACCCACCTACTTACCCTAAAAGTAGAATAGATAGTAGTTTAGATAGGGATAGTACCATTTAATTTATTGCATTTCACTTTGTTTCATTTCAGTTGGTTTCATTCCATCTTAATGAACCATTCCATTTAACAAACATGATCAGTTATTATTATGATTAAGTTACACCATAATAGGATAAAAATGGTACACAATTAAATATACATCATTTACACCATTTAGATTAAGAATATCAGTCATTTTTTTTTTCTTCATTTAAAAACATCAGTTATAATTTTGTCATATTTCAAATTACCCATGTTAGAAAGGTACATAATTTATTTTCACATTACCCAATTTAGAAAGGTACATAAGTCATTACATTTCACATTACCCATTTTAGAAAGGTACATAATTCATTACATTTCACAGTACCCATGTCAGAAAGTTACATAACTCATCTCACATCAATTTCCTTTTAAATAATTAGATTACATCCCTTAAATTAGATAAATATTAGTATTAATGTAAGCATATCTTAGGATTAATGTGGCAAAATAGATTAAAATAGTTAACACATTAAATACACATTTATAGAAGTAGTAGTAGTGTCAGTAGTTAGAGTATGATTACAGTAAAATATAGTTGGCCAGAAGACCAAGGGTATAAACCATCAACCCTTTGTACTTACATGTAAATATGTTGTATATATATGACTCGTGCAGCGATTTACGCACAGTCATTGAGCTCAACTTTCTCAAACTGAGCCGAACTTGTACAGTGTCACTCCAAGGTTTTTAAATAATTGGAAGGGTGAAAGATGTGTGACATAAGTGTGAAAGTGAAAGATGTGTGACATAAGTGTGAAAGTGAAAGATGTGTGATAGAAGTGTGAAAGTGAAAGATGTGTGACAGAAGTGTGAAAGTGAAAGATGGGTGACAGAAGTGTAAAAGTGAGAGCGAATGTAAATTATACAGGAGAGAGCGAGATCGGTCAGCGGACTTTTCTGGCGCTCAACGCGACTTTTTATTTTTTGTCTGCGTCAAATGTTTGCTTTCAATGTTGAAAATGTGCTGTGGTGAATGTGTTGTGTGTAGGTTAATTTAGATCTTAGATCAAGTATTTTAGGTCTCATAAGACGGAAGCGTAGTCACGAATTAGTGTTATACACTTGTTTGTGGCCACAGTTAACCGAATTATGGCACTTGAAAAACTAACGTACATACACATGAGAGATAGATATACATGTTAGAAGGTAGACTATATTAGTAATTACGTCCAAACACGCAAACAACCAGAAAAACAAACATACAAATTGCATACATATTTAATAGATCAAAGGGAGATAACTCCGGGTCAGGGGACATAATAGACAACGAAACACTAACTTAACAGTGAAATATAACTTTACACGCGGAAGCGAAATAGGTAAAGCCTGTCGCACACAGCTTGGGTAATGGTTGTTTAATATTATATGGTGGACATGAAGCAATTCATGTGTTGACCCTAAGAAAGTCAACTTTGTATGGGTAGTAAGTTAATTTACTATTGGAGGGCAGGTCTTATAAGACAACGGTCCGGTTCAGACATACCTCTAATTAATATAATATTGCGATTGAGAAGAGGGCTCACGCCAACCAGACAAGTTTGTGGCGATTGCCAGTAGCCAAGTAAAGTCATACTACATTGTGACATTAGTCAGTAGAAGTCTATGTAGTTACCCAAAGCCAGGTTATCTACAGTCTTTGACAAAAATTAGAGACACTAATTTTTTAGAATCCTCTTGCATCACAACCAATGACTCAAAGTTGATGACGCAACACAGGAGGGGAGGGTGTGTGTCAAAGACTGCGTTATAAGAGCCCCAAGATAGAACACCAACGGGAAGAGTGGTCAACCTCAAATAGAATAGAGGTTATGCAGTGCCCCGATATAGGGGCAGGGTAGGTGAGAGAATAGGGGACTATTAACTAGTTCTCTCATGAGACACGGAGACGTTGACCAGATAGTCAGCACTCTGGTCATGACAGAATCACGCCTACATAATAGCCACGATTGCAACTCACCAAGAGACAGCTAATGTCAGCGTGCCAAGCATCACGGCACGCAAGGACACGTCAAGGTTCTTCCGCGTGGTGTGTAACCACGGGAGCCAACTCGGGAGATGGGGGACTGACATTGTAGAGAGCAGATCGTTAGATATTGATAGGAGTTTTGTGTAACCAAATAGATAGCGATTAGCAATAGGGTTTAGGAAACTAGTGATAGGCAATTCTGTGGCTTTGTGTGTGGTTTGATAGCGACTGTTATGTACTTGTAAAGAGCCAACGGCAATAAAATGTACCATTCAATTCCTTTCACACGACTTGCAAGTTTCTTGTGTGGTGTAGAAGAAGTAATCCGATGATGCCTGACACATGAGTTGTTGACACAGATAAACTAGACATTCGTGTTAGGTCTTCCTACATACACGAGTGTTCTTCACCTTCTGCCTTTGTCTACCAAGTGAATCCCAGTCTCTTCTATCGGGACCATCCCTTTAGACATTCTTGTAACGAGCCATAATTTCTAGAGACTGTCGGCAAACTCTTGGATAGGGATCTCTGTCTATTTCAATAGAATTACCCTAACGGTCGGTGACAATAATGAAACCATCAACTGCCATTCTCAAGTTCCCACTAATGATACACTTGATGACCTGCTAACCATATTGGAAGTAAACAAAGCCTGAGAGTCAATTTGGCTTCAGAAAAGAACGTGGAACTGTTGACATGATTTTCGCTGCAAGGCAGCTGCAAGAGAAATGTCAGGAACAGAACTGCGAAATGTTCTCCACTTTCATTTACCTTACCCAGGCTTTTGATACAGCCAGCAGAGAAGGACTTTGGAAGATTATGGCAAAATATGGGTGTCCCGAAAGTTTGTCCAAATAGTGCGGCTATTTCATGATGGTATGCAGACAAGAGTACGGGAAAATGGTGAACTGTCTTAGCCCTTTCCTGACACCAATGGAGTGAAGCTCATGTTTTCAGCTATGTTGACGAATGCCTTCGAGAATAGAGACATTGGAATAGATATCAACTACCGCATGGATGGAAAGTAATTCGATCTCAGAAGACTGAAAGCTAAAACAAAAATTAACAGCGACACCGACAGAGAGCTCCTGTTTGCTGATGATTGCGCTGTATACGCCAACTCAGAGGCAGACATGCAACAGAATGTTTCAGCTTTCTTACATGCCTGTGCCTACTTTGGGCTTAATATCAACTTGGAGAAGACTGTAGTTATGTACCAGCGAGCTCCAGGGAATAATCACACTGTGCCGAATATCAAAGTGAATGGTCATAGACTAAGTGTTGTGGACAAATCCACCTATCTTGGCAGCACTGTGTCACAAGCTGCCACAATTAATGACGAAGTGAATGCAAGAATCTCCAAGGCCAGCGCGGCCTTTGGCAGACTGTACAAGAATGAGAAATGGAATAAGCCAGCAAACAAAGCTAAAAGTCTACAAAGCAGTTGTATTATACACACTGCCATATGCTTGTGAAACCTGGACTGTTTATCAGCAACATGCTAGGAAATTAAACCACTTCCACACAGTCTGCCTTAGGAAGCTACTAAAGATTAAATGACAAGACAAGACCCCAGACACTGAAGTCCTAGAAAGAGCGTCCATGCCCAGTATCCACACTCTACATAATGAAGAATCAGATTCGCTGGGCTGGTCACGTAACTCGCATGCCAGATCACAGGCTCCCTAAACGAATTTTTTACAGCGCGTTGCGTTGTGGTAAACGCTCACAAGGCGGCCAGAGGAAACCCTTTAAAGACACTCTGAAATTATCACTGAATGCTTTTGGAATTCATCATGACACCTGGGAGACTGCAGCCAGAGACCGAAATTCGTGGCGTGCATTATTACGCAAGGGTGCTGTCAAGTGTGAGCCAACCAGGACCGCAAGAGCTGTGAAGAAAAGGCAGGACAGAAAAACCACACCCATCCTCCTCCAGAAACGTCAAGCATTCTTTGTCCACATTGTCAAAGACAATTTCGAGCCAAAATAGGCCTTATCAGCCATCTTAGAACTCACGGCTCCATACATTCAACCTCACTGAATGAAATTAATGGTCATCATCATTCTTGATGGACAAACAACATACCAACTGTCCCTTTGACGATGACAACAGAGACAGAATCTGAACCCTCATTACATAAAATTGTATGGGCAATAAATAACCCGAAGAATGGTAAATCACCAGAATGTGATGAGTTATCAGTTTAATTAATTAAAGCTGGAGCCAAAGAAAGCGTATAAATCTATCACGTATTGTGTAAAAATATATGAAAATACGGTACATTGTTAAAGGTTTGAAGAGAACTATCTTCATTCCAATATCAAAATAGGGCAACATGATATTATGCACCAACTATAGAACTGTTGCCCTGATCAAACAAGCATGTAAAATTCTACTCATTCATTCATTCAGTAGTATGTCCTTTGCAGACCCTCGCTCCCATAACAACCTTCAGGAAAACTTCTCGATCACAAACAAGATGAGCCGCGTTCGATACACCCATCTGGAGATCATCCACCACATCCTGCACACATCTTCTCTTTGGTCTTCCTCTTCCTCTTTTCCCAGGCATATACCCCTCAATTATTGTTCTTTCCAAACTTTCATGTGTACCAGCCAACAGCATACGACAACAAGCAATGATGTACAGACCAGATGGAAACAGAGGAAGAGGCCGACCACATAAACGTTGGACGGAGGGAATAACAGAGTCCATGGGAATATTGTTATATGAAGCCCATAATCGCGCACTCTCACGATGTTTATATTTCACCTCGACACCGCAAGGTACAAGAGGAACATGATGAGAGAGAGAGAGAGAGAGAGGCGAGACAGAGAGAGAGAGAGAGAGAGATGAGAGAGAGAGAGAGAGAGAGAGAGAGAGAGAGAGAGAGAGGAAAAAAAAAAAAACTATTATGACGTTTCAAGTGACCAAAATATTTAAATGTTCTTTGTTTTATCGTCTTTAATAGCCAACCCTCTTCAATATTTAGCTCTTGAAGTATGGTTGCATTTGTTCTTTTCTTTACCCAAGATATTCTTAGAACCCGTCTATACCATTTGTATTCAAAGGCATTTAGGCGCTGTTCAGCATATTTAGTAAGCGTCCAGGTCTCACATGCGTATGTTGCGATTGGAAAGATGCATGCTCTTAAAAATCTAATTTTTGTAGTTCTATCTGTCCCACTCCATAATTTATTCAGTTGTTTTAGTCTTTGAATAACAATTGATAGTCGTCTTTTAAATTCTTTCATTGTGTCACCATTGTTGGTAATCAATGACCCAAGAGATTCAAAATTTTCCACCACCTCTAATCTTTCCTCATTAACATATATTACTTTCTCCATAGTAGTGCAAACAAATTGAATTAAATTCCATTAAAGATCAAAAAAGTATGCGCAGACAAATCAGTGAGCTCACAGGAAGAAAAATAAGAATAAATACAGGGTGTTTGAAATCAAAAACAGGAAAGATATTATTGGAGGAAGGTGCTATAATGAAGAGGTGAAATGAGTATATAAGAGTATTATATAATGGAGAAAGGGAAGAATATTAACAGAATAAAGTAACTTAGAAGGCCCACCTATTCTAAAAGAAGAAGTCGCTGACGCTATGAAACATATGAAGAAAGGAAAAACAGCTGGGCCAGATGAAATCACAGTAGAAGAATTAGAAGTATTGGGAGAATTTGGGGTAGATATATTAACCAAAATGCTAAATGATATTTACAACAGTGGATATTTACCGAGCGATATGGCAAAATCTGTATTTATAGCAATACCAAAGAAACCATGAGCAATTGAATGTGAAGATTTTCGTACAATTAACCTCATAAACCATGTCACTAAGCTTCTACTTAGAATTATAATGAGAAGAACAAAAACAAGAAAACATTAACAATGGTGATATCAAAGAAAATGGGGACACCAAAATGTGACATAGAAATAGAAGGAGAAATTCTCAACCAAGTGGATAATTTTAAATACCTAGGGGCACTTATAACATTGGATGGAAGATGTACAACAGAGATTAAGAGCAGAACAGGGCAGGCAAAAGCCGCATTTCAGAAAATGAAGAGTATCTTATGCAATAAGTCGCTATCAATGAATGTAAGAAAGAGAGTGCTAAAATGCTATATAGAACCAGTTGTGCTGTATGGCAGCGAATCTTGGAATGTAAATGAACAAATTAGGGAGAACTTAGAAGCAACAGAGATGTGGTTTTTAAGACGAATGTTGCGAATTCCTTGGATTGCCAGAGTAAGTAACAACGATTGCTAATGAAACTAGAACACTATATACAACAATAAGAAAGAGACAAACAGCTTTCTTTGGTCATGTGATGAGAATAGAGGCATTGGAGAACATCGTGACAACTGGAAAGATCGAGGGGAAGAGAGGCAGAGGCAGACCAAGAGAAATGATGCTGGACGGATTTAGACGGTGGCATGGAGGAATATCATCAGCAGAGTTGATCCAGAACACCAAAGACCGAGATCTGTGGAGACCAATGAACGCCTACGCCAGCCGGCACTGCACTTGATGATGATAGTAGTTTTATCTGTATGTATTATCTTTGCTTTTGCTAAGTTAAGATCAAAATTGTTATTTTCACTATTTCTTTGGTTTGAGGATATTATGTTTTCTACACCATTCTGTGATGTGGATAGCAATACTGTAGCATCATATCTAATCTCTGGTATTTCATGACCACCGATATTTATAGCATCATATTGCTCCCTGGTTATATAATCTCTGACATTTCTCGTTATATTTTCAGCGTACATGTTAAACAAATAGGGTGACAGCACACAGCCCTGACTGACTCTTTTCTTGATGTCAAACCAATCTGATGTCTCGCCATCTATTCTAACAGCTTGCTTGTTGGTCTAGATCAGGGGTCACCAAACTACGGCCCGCGGGCAGGATCTGACCCGCGACGTCATTTTTTCCGGCCCACCGACGGTACTCGAACTTGCTTTGATATACCGTATGGAACACGACACGTTGTGATACGATTTAAATGTAAATATTATGTTTAGCATAATAGGAGCTCTTCACATGTGCGAGACCTCTTGGCTGCTATGTGTCTTACTGATTCTCTGCCGTGTGCCAGTATACTGTCACAGTGGAACGATTTTGCCACCTGTGTGCCAGAAGGGTGGTACAGTATAATGCCCATGACAGAGTGGTTCACTGTCATGTATCTGAGTGAGGCGAACACCCCCCCCCCCCCCCAATCTGATGTCTCGCCATCTATTCTAACAGCTTGCTTGTTGGTCTACACTTTACATTTTGCTCTGTCCTGATCTTAACCCACTGCAGACCGGAGTGAAGAACTCCTATGCCCATGACAGAGTGGTTCACTGTCATGTATCTGAGTGAGGCGAACACCCCCCCCCCCCCCAATCTGATGTCTCGCCATCTATTCTAACAGCTTGCTTGTTGGTCTAGATCAGGGGTCACCAAACTACGGCCCGCGGGCAGGATCTGACCCGCGACGTCATTTTTTCCGGCCCACCGACGGTACTCGAACTTGCTTGATATACCGTATGGAACACGACACGTTGTGATACGATTTAAATGTAAATATTATGTTTAGCATAATAGGAGCTCTTCACATGTGCGAGACCTCTTGGCTGCTATGTGTCTTACTGATTCTCTGCCGTGTGCCAGTATACTGTCACAGTGGAACGATTTTGCCACCTGTGTGCCAGAAGGGTGGTACAGTATAAACCGTGCTTTATTTGTTTCAGTTCTTATGTTTCCGCAATTTATAGTTAACTTCGGTAACTTACAATTGAGGCAGAAATATTTTGCAGTGTGAAAAAGGTCGTTAGCATATATATATATATATATATATATATATATATATATATATATATATATATATATATATATATATATATATATATATATATATATATATATATATATATATAATGTGTTTGTTGTGATTAGAATTGATTGTTGTGATTTGAACTTCATAATGACAACTCCTTCTGGTTCTTGACCTCATATATTTTGATAACATTACCATTTTAAACAATTTTATAGTATAGTTATTGTGATTTAAAGGACTTTTTGAAAGATTCTAAAATTCATACCACGTGCAGTATTCAGTAGTCAGTTAGATTCTTTCGTAGTATTGAAAACAACACTAAACTTCGTCATAATATGGCATAATATGATGGCACATATCGAATTATGAATGCACTAATGGGCCACATTTATGTCCCTAAATTTGTTTTGCCTATCACAAAGTATTTAAGGAATATTTAAATAATTAAATTTAAAAGAATAATAATTATAACTAAATAGAAAATAGTGTTTATATTCTTCTTCTCAGTACAATCTGGCAGGTGTGTTACTGACATTTTCCATTTTGTGTGAAAAATATGTGCTTCAAAATATTATGTTTTAACTGTGTTTTATTGGTGTTATGGAGAAGTTCTTGTGATATTCTTGAACAAAAGTGGTGTGTTTAACATTATTCAGCAAATTAAACAGGATCAACAAAAGAGGATTATAAATAAAGCCTTGGTAAGTGAAATGTTTTATAATTTTAACCTCTTTAATTTCAGTTGTTATTATCACACCTCTCATTATTGTCATAATATTTATAACCAATCAAATAATTATTAACACTTCCATGTTCCTGATGCAATCTTCTTAAATTTGATATACAATGCAATATATCTGCTACAACTTTAACAATTTTAAAAGCATTATTGTGACACGCCTCTACTTCCCATTTTCTGCCATGAATTTCTGTTTGGTCAAGACCACTTTTTCGTTTTGCAGGCAATCAGTTAAGTTTACTATTTTTAATTATGAATTATTGTATCTAAATTTTCTTGTTTATTGTAATGTTTGCTTATATCGCGCCATCCCAAGTCTTTCCGCGGCTCGTGGTAGCGCCGCCTATGCTCTGACATGACCATGGTTTCCATGGCAACACACACACACACACACACACACACACGCACGCATCTTTTCCTCTCACAGATGCGTCCGCCTGTCAACACAGGTACGCTGCTCCAGAAATATTTATTTCTTTTTGCCTGCCATCCATTTTATAGGTATGTAACAAGGATTTCTTTGACAGTGATAGTTAAGTGAACTATAAGTGTGAATAGCGGCAATAAAGTAACAAACATAGCATAAAAATGCCATAGAAGCCTCGTGTTATTACGAAAATATTAACCCCAGCGCAGAAGAAGTCCCCGGTCAAGGTATTAATAGAAACTGGTCTCTAGGCCAGTGTTTTTCAACCTTTCTGCTGGAGCAGATCCTTACGCAAATGTTTAATGTTGCTCAGGGAACTCTGTTCGAGGATCCAAGGGTCTGTCGAACTTTATGTAATAAACCAGATGGGCAGAAATGTTGCATTTAGGCGATTTCGGTCTGTTTCGGCGGAACTCCTAGCTGCCACTCGCGGAACCCCGATTGAAATACTTTGCTCTAGGCTGTTTATTTAGGCCGGCCCTATTTATATATTTTTCAAGCCTTATTATGAGATATATTCTATTACCACACGTACCTGTAAACTGTATATGTACTTTTGGTGAGCCGTAGCTTCACCAGTGACCCATAGTTCTCTGCCTTTCTTGTGTTTAAATAGGATTTTAATGTTTGTTTAAGTCAATGTCTTTCTCATTTTCAGATTCCGTGTACTTCACTCGTAATTATCGCTACTAAGAAAAGAAAAGTTGACGCCGAGTGTCGCGTTTTCAATGAAGAATGGTGTGTAAATTACTTCTTTGTTGAAACAAAGCACCAGAAAACCAGTTGCGTAATATGCTGCGACGTGTTGCCGTTTTGAAAGAGTACAATCTTCGGCGTCACTACAAAACAAAACATCTATCCACATATTCAAAGTTTTCTGGAAAGTTGCGCTCTGAGAAATATGAGTCCATGAAACGTGGTTTAGAAACACAAAGAAATCTCTTCACGAGAAAGTTTGCTGAAAATGAATTTCTCACTCGTACAAGTTACAAAATAGTGCATAAGATGGCAGAACGAGGAAAATCGTTTACTAATGGCAACTTCATCATGGAGTGTGTGATGGAAGCAGCAAATAACTTGTGTCCTTAGAAAGCCCATTTGTTTGGAACTACCAGCCTTTCGGTAAGTTCAACTGTGCAAAGATTAGAAGAACTTGGAGAGAACATAGTACTACGTGAAAATATTAGGAACTTGTTTTATTATCTGGCACTGGATGAGTCTACTGATATCTCGAGTACGTCACAACTTATCGTGTTCATTCGTGGTGTCAATCTGGACTTTCAGATCCTACCTGGCTGTCAAAGTAGTCATTTTTGGTCGACATCGCATCCCACATGAATCAACTGCATTTGAAACTTCAAGGAAAGGATTACCTCGTCTATGATCTCTACAGAAACATCAAACGATTTCGTAGATAGCTGTCATTGTTTGAAGCACAACTGGAAGGAGAAAACTGATCTCAATTTTACTGTTTAAAAGAGATTTGCGCTACAATCGCCGAAGATATTAACCTCGATTTTCCGAAAAAGAATTATTCATGACTTAAAGAAGCATTTTTGGAGAGATTTTCAGATCTTGACAGAACTGAGAGTGACATTCTTCTGTTTCAGAATCCTTTTGATTGTAACCTTGATGATGTGCCAGTTGAACTACAATTGGAGCTCAATGATTTGCAAGCAAATGACTTGTTGAAAGAGAAGCACAGAGAAGGAAAACCTATTGAATTTTACCGCTGCTTAATTGATGTTGAGTTTCTGAAACTGAAGAAATTTGCCACCGGTATGGCATCAGTGTTTGGAACAACTTGTGTCTGTGAGCAAACATTTTCAAAAATGAAGTATGTGAATTCTGTCATGATTTCACTGTGTATCAACCAGATTATGACAATACAGACGGTCATATTCATAGCCTGTGTGCAAAGCCACATTTGGTTTTAACCAGGACAGAAAAAAAACCCAATAAAGTCTGACTGCACAGCTGCAGTTGTTTACCAGTTAGATCAAAGACAGTCTATGTTGGCAGCTACAACGTGTTGGGAGCGGTCGGGAGACCTTGAGAAGTTTCTGACATCAAAAGGAATTGGCGGCTTGTTGTTGAGACAATGCAGCAACGCGGGCTTGTTTGGGTGTCAAACCAAGAAAAGACCACTCGTACATTTGATTAAGTCTTGGATAGACAGAAGATATGTCGGGAAATTGTAGGCATATGTTGAAAAAAGGGGAGGCGACTTGTGCATGGATTGTCCAAAAGGGGAGATAATCTACTATTGTGACATTGATGAAACCCAAGGAAGAGAATTTATTCAGAAATGGATAATCTGCCCTTGAACCACTTTTGTTAACATCAAAAGAACGTCACGTGGCCACTCAAGGCTGTTGGGTAAAAACATGCTTTGTTTACAAGTAGTGTAACTCTGAGGATTGACTTGCACGGACGTGTTTGTCACTGCAGTGGATTTAAAAAATATCTACCGTGTGCGGAAATTAATTAGATTTAATTGTACACGTGCCTGTTATGGCAGAATGTGGATATGATTTCGAAGACACTGCTGTGTTGTGCTTAAGGTATTGTAGAGAGTATATTTAAGCCTAGTTAATATAAGCAGTAGCCTCGGGAAAACTTGCTAGAGTAATGAATAGAATTAGCTGTGCTAGTGAGAATTGTGTAGTGGGGTGATATTGGGGAAAATTGAGGATGGGGAGAATGTACAATGATGGGATCTTCTAGTGATGTCTGCTAGGGGTCTACACTTTACATTTTGCTCTGTCCTGATCTTAACCCACTGCAGACCGGAGTGAAGAACTCCTATGCCCATGACAGAGTGGTTCACTGTCATGTATCTGAGTGAGGCGAACACCCCCCCCCCCCCCCAATGGAGGTCAGGGACAGTTGCTATCACCAAATGTGTTGTTCTCTCGTTGACAGGTTCCTTTAGGTCACTCAAGTCACTGAGAATGGAGACCTTGGTGCAGGCAGTTGGTCAACATCTTTTGCACTTAGCCCATGATAAAAAGGGTTTACGGAAACAAGTATAAGAGGGATTATCAAACGTCACACATTAACAGAATACAAGAAATTGTTTTCTCCACACCATTTTGGAGGAAGACCAATCGTCAAATTAATGTTTCAAACATCACTTGGGAACAGAATAGTAGAAAGTGAATTTCTTTTACACCACCTGGGAAAAGACCAGTGGGCAGTATGTTTTACACGACAGGTGAACAAACAAAGAGATACAGTTATTCCCCAACACATGGGAATAAATCAGTATAAACAGATTAGGAAGTTAGTATAACAATGGTCTTGTGAACAGTAGACACTTGAAACAGGAAGTACATTTATTTCAAAGAACAGTATATTCTTGTGCTTAAGACAAGGGTGTTATAAGTATAAGAACAAATTAGACATATACTTAACTGTGTGATCCAGACAGGATTTAGGGGTCGGACTGTGACTAGTTCTTTTGAGTGATCAAACAGCCACCGGTGGAAATCTACATCTAGCAGGATGGACACATACCTGGGTGAGGTCCTAGTGGAATGAATGAGGATATGGTGTGATCCTTTCTGTGATGATAGGGCTGGGCTCTTCAGCTACCTGGTCTATGTCCGCACCCAATAGAAATATTCGACACACATTCTACCCTTTACACACACACACACCTCTCACACCTATACTCTTGGTTTAATAAATTATTTTGTATTTATTTGTTAAAGCTTGAGTTGTGGAATATGTTATGTTGGGGAAAAGTGAGAGGGGGCAGGATAGAAGGGTGAGTGAGAGTAAGAAAGAAGGTGTTTGCAGACCGACGGAGTTTTGTGGACGGAGTCTAGTGGTTTCTCTAGGACAATAATATTGGGGTAATAAAAATGTAGTGTTGATTCCCCCCACTCCAGGGACAACACGAAAGTAAGTAAGGAAGACTTACGACATTTATTGGGGGCTCGTAAACGTGATCTTTGGACTGTGGGATCTCTCGTAAACGTGATCTTTGGACTGTGGGATCTCTCGTAAACGTGATCTTTGGACGGTGGGATCTCTCGTAAACGTGATCTTTGGATAGTGGGATCTCTCGTAGACGGGATCTTTTGACAGCGGGATCCTCTGACAACGGGTTCTTTAGACACGGGATCTTTTGTTAAAAGACGGAGATATTGTTAGAGAGAGAGAATCCAGCTAGAGTGAATGTGGATAGGGGTTAGGACACATATCTTACCTGTTCACACTTCACACGTCTGCATAGGTCTGTGGTCCTGATTCTGCTCTTGTCACTGAGTGATTGGGCTGTGTGTGGTCTTAATTATTATATTAACAGTGATTGTTCATTATATATAAATTCCTCTTGGAGATAATCTGCACCCTATCTGCTGAGTTACCTCTCTGTAAAATGGCCACTCCTAGATTAACTACGGCGGAACTTAGGGCAAAGGGTGAAGACATAGGATTGTCGGGTTCTGCTTTAACGGATTACATACAGGAAGTGGAGAGAGAGTATCGTCAAGCAGACAGAGACGATCGGAAGGCCGAATTGGAATTGAGAAGGATGGAGGCAGAGCAAGCGGCTAAGAAATGGGAAGCAGAACAAGCTGCTAGGCAACTTGAGGCTGAGCAAGCCATGAGAAGGATGGAACTTGAAGCTGAGCAGGCAGCCAAGAAACTGGAAGTGGAGGAAGCTGCTAGGAAACGGGAAGCAGAGCAGGAGGCTCAGAAAAGGGAGCACGAGTACAGGATGAGGGAACTTGAGTTGAAGAGACAATCTAATGGGGAAACTGAGGGTGCAGTTGGAGGTTCCTCAGTCCCAGGCTCAACTTCAGCAGGTGGACATAGTTACCATGCTATGAAGTTTCCTCTAGCAATCTACGAGGAGGACAAGGAGAAGATTGACCAGTACCTTCAACGCTTCGAGGCCATGTCCGTGGCTATGGGTCCTGGACCGTGAAAAATGGAATCTCAAGCTATCCCAGGGATTACGCGGGACCGGCTACGAGGTTTATTCTCGCCTGCCACCAGGACATGAGAACAACTATGACGAATTGAAAACGGCTCTGCTGAAACGATTCGAGGTTACGTCACATACCTACCGGAAAAAATTTCGAGTATCGAAACGAGAACCGGGAGAGTTGTTTGCCGCCTACGGTTTGCGTCTAAAATCCTATCTTCACAAGTGGATGGATTTGGCTGGGTTCGCACATGACTACGAGAGTCTGGAAGATCTCATGGTGGTCGACCAGCTGAAGAAGCAAATGTCAAAACCTCTCAGGACATTCCTGGGAGAACAAGGAGCGGAACGTATTGACCTCGTGACAAAATTAGCAGAACGGTTCGTAGAGGTACATGGGGAGGCCGGGGAAAACCTTCCCACCAACACCAAAAGTCAGGAGAAACATGACAAGAAGAAAGCCAAAAGCTCTGGAACAAAAAAGGGGGAACCTTATGTGCAAAAATCAGAGGATAGTTCAGAGAAGACGAAGGAGGGAAGCAAGAGCTCTTCGAAGCTCTACACCAAAACGACAGTGGTCGGAAAAGTGGTGTTCAATTTGTAAGTCACCCACTCACAATACGAGGGACTGCAAATCGAAGGCTAAGAGCCCTCACTTTGCAGCATGTCAAGTGACTTCCAAGGAGGTTGTCACGGAAAATGCCAAAGTCAGCAAGAAGGCTCGCCATCAGGAGAGCTCACTCAAGGCCGGTACTAGAAAATCTAGGACAGGGAAATGGTGCAACCAATGCAAGTCAAACACGCACAATGCTATTGACTGCAGGGAAGAGTCAGGAGATTCTCAATTCGTGATGTGCCCCGGGAGACCTAAGGTGGAGCCCACTGAACAGGTCGAGGCCGACGAAGAGACTCCAGACCAGGAAAAACCACCTGTAGTGGAATTGGTAGAGGTTAACGGTCGTCAAGTGGAGTGTTTGTACGACACAGGACTGGACGGGGAGGCCGTGATTTCTTCGGATCTGGTACACCCAGAACAATTCACAGGTGAGACCATGGAAATACAGCCTGCACAGAAGAGTGCTGTAGCCATGAAGTTGCCCATTGCTAACGTGGAGATTCGGTCAAGATATGTCACAGGCACAATCAAGGCTGCTGTATTGACCGATCCCATTTTCCCAGTAATCCTTGGTTGCCGGTATGTCTTTCTGGGAATGCCCAGGGAGCCAATCCATATGGGAGCAATACAGACTCGCTCTCAGACGAGAACGGAAGAGGCAGAAGCAATTGTGACTAACCCACTGCCGGGGGAGCTACGAACTGCCCAGAGTGAGGATGATACTTTACGTCCTTGCTACAAAAAGCTGCAGAAAAGTGCTGATCCACCAGGACGGGGTCAGTACTACATGAAGAACAGGATACTCTACAGGAGAGCAGGAAGGGGAAACAACCTATACGGTCAGTTGGTCGTTCCGAAAGCTCACCGGTCCCAGATTCTTCATATGGGGCATACCATCTCCTTTAGTGGACACATGGGTATTGCCGCCACCATGCAGCGGATTTCCTGCCACTACTATTGGCCAGGGAATGACAGAGGATGTGCGTCGGTATGTGAAGTCATGCCCTGAGTGCCAGAGGGTGGCACCGAAACACTGGACAGCACCGGTGGTCTTGGGTGAGATGCCCATTATGAACTCTCCTTTCGAGAGGGTAGCCATCGATATCGTGGGTCCACTTCCCAGAACTAGGAAGAGGAACATGTATATACTCACAATGGTGGATTGCTGTACAATGTGGGGTGAAGCCATACCGTTGACCACGATTGACTCGAAACGAGTGGCGGATGCACTGATGGAGGCCTTTACAAGATTAGGCTTTCCAGATCAAATTCTGACGGACAATGGGTCCCAGTTTTGTGGAAAACTCATGGAGGAGGTATTTAGAGTGTTTCACTCTAACCACATACATACCAGCCCTTACCATCCTCAAGCCAATGGACAAGTAGAGCGTTTCAACGGCACGTTGATGACAATGCTCAGGAAACTGGCGCAGGAAAAACCTGATAGGTGGGATGAATATATCCCAGCAGCACTCTTTGCTTATCGGGAAGTTCCTCATGGCTCAACAGGACTACCACCCGCTACGTTGCTGTTTGGTCGTCCAATTCAAAGGCCCGTTGGAAGCCATGTTGAGGAGTTGGACTGAAGAGGGGACGTCAGAAGAAGTGATCTCTTCCTATAAATACGTGGAGGAACTAAAAGAAAAACTCCACAAAGGATGGACTCTGGCAAATCAAAACTTGAAAAAGGCCAGGAAAAGACATGCGGCTTACTACAACCGTAGGTCTAAAGACAGATCTCTAGAGGTGGGAGACAAAGTTTTGTTGCTACTCCCAACGGGAAACAACAAACTGGAGATAGGTTGGCAAGGACCATTTCCCGTGGAAAGGGTGATATCCAGAACCAACTATCAGATCCGGATCCGGGGAAAGTCGAAGATTTTCCATATCAATCTCTTGCGGAAATACGAAGAGAGACCCGGAGAAAAAGCAGCTCACCTCATGGCAATGGCAGTTGCAGTGGAGACAGAAGTGGGAACCAGCGAGGGCAGGGAATATCCCCTGGTACACCAGGAAACCTACAAGGATGTGCAGGTGAACCCTGATCTGACCTCCCAGGAGAGGGAGAAGATAACCCAGGTTCTCAGGTCTCATAAGGAGATACTGACTGATAAACCAGGACGAACGAGGTTGGTGGAGTTCGAGATGGCGTTGACCACACAGGAGCCTGTTCGCCAAAAGGTTTACCCAGTGCCCTTCTCTAAAGAAAAGGCCCTGGAGGAGGAAATACAAAAACTGCTGGAGGATGACGTGATTGCACCATCCACATCCCCATACAATGCGGGGGTAGTTTTGTTACGGAAACCAAGTGGAGAACACCGGTTGTGTATAGACTACCGACTTCTGAACAGTCATACACAATTTCAGGTGGAACCTTTGCCGAATTCAACGCAGTTATTCGCTAGGCTCCATAAGGCTCGGTACTTTTCAAAGGTGGATCTGAGTCGGGGGTACTATCAAATACCAGTCAAACCGGAGATTCGACCACTGCTGGCCTTCAGTACACCCAGTGGACACTACGAATTCAAGGTCATGCCCTTTGGACTCAGCAATGCACCTAGTGTGTTTACCTCGTATGATGAGGACTTTACTAGATCCTTTACAGGATCCGGCCATCATCTCCTTCATGGATGATATTCTGATTTCCAGTGACAGCTTGGATGACCATTTGCAATCCTTGGAGAGAGTGTTTAATAGACTCAAGGAAGCAGGGCTTACCGCTCGTCCAACCAAGTGCATGATTGGTTACCAGACTCTGGAATTTCTAGGTCACACCATCACTCCAGGACACATTGTCCCAGAAGAGAAGAACCTGGAGAAAATCAGAAATGCCCCAAGGCCAAAAACGAAGAAGGACGTGCGATCTTTTCTCTCGTTGTGTGGATTCTATCAGAAATTTATCCCACATTTCACTGAACTGGGAGCTCCATTGACGGAAACCTTGAAAAAGGGATTCCCGGACCAAATCATTTGGACACCAGAATGTGAGACTGCCTATAGTCAGTTAAAGGAGGCCTTGGTCAGCAAACCTGTATTACAGCTCCCGAACCTTTCCAAACCATTTGTGTTGAGAACTGATGCAAGTGGGATTGGGATTGGGGCAGCTTTGTTACAGGAAGGGAAAGACGATGCTTCGGTTTTGAAACCTGTGGCATACGCAAGCAAGAAGCTACTCCAGGCTGAGAGGAATTATTCGACCAGTCGAGAGAGAGTGCTTGTCTCTCGTATGGGCCGTGCAAAAATTCCAGCCCTATTTGTATGGAGTTAAGTTTCGGGTCCAGTCAGATCATCAGCCCCTGATGTTCCTAGGCTACTTCTCAGAAGCTCAACGCCCGTTTGATGCGGTGGTCGTTGTTACTTCAACCCTACAATTTCACAGTGGAGTATATTCCTGGGAAGGAAAATGTTGGAGCGGACTTCTTATCAAGACACCCAGCTCCTGAAGAAGAGGAATGAATCATCTGGATTGAATTCACAGTGGAGAAGAGTGAGATGAACTACTCTCTTAAGAGGGGGCCTATGTCATGATTTCACTGTGTATCAACCAGATTATGACAATACAGACGGTCATATTCATAGCCTGTGTGCAAAGCCACATTTGGTTTTAACCAGGACAGAAAAAAAACCAATAAAGTCTGACTGCACAGCTGCAGTTGTTTACCAGTTAGATCAAAGACAGTCTATGTTGGCAGCTACAACGTGTTGGGAGCGGTCGGGAGACCTTGAGAAGTTTCTGACATCAAAAGGAATTGGCGGCTTGTTGTTGAGACAATGCAGCAACGCGGGCTTGTTTGGGTGTCAAACCAAGAAAAGACCACTCGTACATTTGATTAAGTCTTGGATAGACAGAAGATATGTCGGGAAATTGTAGGCATATGTTGAAAAAAGGGGAGGCGACTTGTGCATGGATTGTCCAAAAGGGGAGATAATCTACTATTGTGACATTGATGAAACCCAAGGAAGAGAATTTATTCAGAAATGGATAATCTGCCCTTGAACCACTTTTGTTAACATCAAAAGAACGTCACGTGGCCACTCAAGGCTGTTGGGTAAAAACATGCTTTGTTTACAAGTAGTGTAACTCTGAGGATTGACTTGCACGGACGTGTTTGTCACTGCAGTGGATTTAAAAAATATCTACCGTGTGCGGAAATTAATTAGATTTAATTGTACACGTGCCTGTTATGGCAGAATGTGGATATGATTTCGAAGACACTGCTGTGTTGTGCTTAAGGTATTGTAGAGAGTATATTTAAGCCTAGTTAATATAAGCAGTAGCCTCGGGAAAACTTGCTAGAGTAATGAATAGAATTAGCTGTGCTAGTGAGAATTGTGTAGTGGGGTGATATTGGGAAATTGAGGATGGGGAGAATGTACAATGATGGGATCTTCTAGTGATGTCTGCTAGGGGTCTACACTTTACATTTTGCTCTGTCCTGATCTTAACCCACTGCAGACCGGAGTGAAGAACTCCTATGCCCATGACAGAGTGGTTCACTGTCATGTATCTGAGTGAGGCGAAACCCCCCCCCCCCAATGGAGGTCAGGGACAGTTGCTATCACCAAATGTGTTGTTCTCTCGTTGACAGGTTCCTTTAGGTCACTCAAGTCACTGAGAATGGAGACCTTGGTGCAGGCAGTTGGTCAACATCTTTTGCACTTAGCCCATGATAAAAAGGGTTTACGGAAACAAGTATAAGAGGGATTATCAAACGTCACACATTAACAGAATACAAGAAATTGTTTTCTCCACACCATTTTGGAGGAAGACCAATCGTCAAATTAATGTTTCAAACATCACTTGGGAACAGAATAGTAGAAAGTGAATTTCTTTTACACCACCTGGGAAAAGACCAGTGGGCAGTATGTTTTACACGACAGGTGAACAAACAAAGAGATACAGTTATTCCCCATCACATGGGAATAAATCAGTATAAACAGATTAGGAAGTTAGTATAACAATGGTCTTGTGAACAGTAGACACTTGAAACAGGAAGTACATTTATTTCAAAGAACAGTATATTCTTGTGCTTAAGACAAGGGTGTTATAAGTATAAGAACAAATTAGACATATATTAACTGTGTGATCCAGACAGGATTTAGGGTCGGACTGTGACTATTTCTTTTGAGTGATCAAACAGCCACCGGTGGAAATCTACATCTAGCAGGATGGACACATACCTGGGTGAGGTCCTAGTGGAATGAATGAGGATATGGTGTGATCCTTTCTGTGATGATAGGGCTGGGCTCTTCAGCTACCTGGTCTATGTACGCACCCAATAGAAATATTCGACACACATTCTACCCTTTACACACACACACACCTCTCACACCTATACTCTTGGTTTAATAAATTCTTTTGTATTTATTTGTTAAGCTTGAGTTGTGGAATATGTTATGTTGGGGAAAAGTGAGAGGGGGCAGGATAGAAGGGTGAGTGAGAGTAAGAAAGAGGTGTTTGCAGACCGACGGAGTTTTGTGGACGGAGTCTAGTGGTTTCTCTAGGACAATAATATTGGGGTAATAAAAATGTAGTGTTGATTCCCCCCACTCCAGGGACAACACGAAAGTAAGTAAGGAAGACTTACGACAAATTCAACAAATCGAACGAGATTGAGTGATGAACATGTGGAAGCAATTCTCTTGATTCAATGCAGCAATTCCAAACCAAACATTGATGATACTTTGAAAGCCAAATATCAGTTTCACAAATCTCACTTACTTTTTTACTGCTTAGTTTGTGAGATTCGGATATGTGCACACTAGGTCTGATGTAACTATCATTTTGTTAACGTCGCCTTCTTTGATAACTTGTTTTGTAAATAAATACGTTGGTTGTCTTTGTTTTCTGTGCATTGCACATCACTCACTCATGATTAACTTAGTTTTTTGTCTTTTTCCCCCAGAGCTTTGGTTTGGCTTGCAAGTATTGTTAAAGTTAGTTGCATATCCTATACAGGACGTTTGCAGTCAACAACAGAATTTATTTTGCTGTTGTTGATGTCTTGGCAAGCTTACGTTCAGTAGTTTGCCATTGCTTTCTGAATGACCGGCACCCATACTGTAGCGTTAAAAAAACCAACGCAACGCGATCTGTTGCCAAATCGCACGCAGCTGTCTTTCGAACGCGGGTATGCGGGATTATGAACCGCGTCCGTATACCTTCGCCACGGAGGACGGCAAAAGTATTATACAGAATGAGTATCAAGCCCGCGCTCATCATGTTGTCAGTTATCCGGCCTGCCGTGAGAAAAGTTTGGTGACCCGTGTACTACATGTGATGGAAAGCCCATATTTCTCATGATTTCGCAAAATTTATGATTTTGTACACAGTCACATGCCTTTGAATAATCCACAAAACATGTGAATAGGCTTACGTTAAATTCTCTGCACTTCTCTGTTATTAAACGCATGTTGAGTATATGATCTCTTGTTCCTCTTCCTTGTCTAAATCCAGCTTGAACCACGTTAATCTCTTCTTACATTTTCTTACGAAGTCTTCCCATTATAATTTTTAGTAGAATTTTGCTCGCATGACTGATCAGGGCAACAGTTCTATAGTTCGTTAGTTAGTCCTTCCTCTTGAGCCTAAGGCGGCGCATAGGGCAGAAGTCATGGCTCTCCATGTCCGGCGGTTCGCTGCTACCTGTTGTAGATCCTGGATGTTCACTTGGCCGTTGAATGAGCCTTCTCTGATGATGGTTCTACGCAGGGTCTCTCTTGGTCTTCCCCGTTTTCTTTTCCCTACAGGTGACCATAAGAGGGCTTGGTTGGGGAGTTTTGTCTTGTCCATTCTGAGTACATGGCCGATGTAGTTCAAACGGCGTTTTCTTATAAAATTGGATACAATGTCTTGCTTAGTCTCTTGTCTTATTCGCGTATTGGTTCTGAAATATGTCCAGTGGATGTTTAAAATTCTTCTAAGTTCTATAGATGGTACATAATTTATTTTTCTTTTTTAAATCTATTTTTGGTATTGGAATGAAGATAGTTTTCTTCCAATCTTTTGGCTATATACCATATTTCCATATATTTTACATAATGCGTGATAGATTTGTATGCTTTTTCTCCCTCCCGTTTTAATTAGTTCAGCTGGTATCTCATCACATCCTGGTGATTTACCATTCTTCAGGTTCTTTATTGCCCATGGAATTTCATCTAGTAATGGTTCAGGTTTTGTTTCTGCTGTCATTGGTTCATGTGTATCATTCATATCCTCACAGTCATTCATATCATACATTTCACTGCAGTATCCCTGTCGCCTTTCTAGAATTTGCCTAGTTTCTGTTCAGGTATTTCCCAACTTGTCACAGATAACATTTAACTGAAGTTGAACATTTCTTGTCAATAACTTCATTTCTTTGAACATTTCGTAATCTCTTCGATTCTTATGATATTACTCTATTTTAATACAATAATCTTAGACGCTTACCAAACCCGACACCCCACATTGCGCCAACGGCTTCGGGCGGAAGAGCGCAATTGAGAGGGTACAAGCCTTATCCTGGTGTGAGGAAATGCAACCTAAAGACTAAATGTCATGTCAGGGCAGACCAGGTCCTAAGCCTTGGTTGGTAACTGGTCTAGGATCAAAGGGTTGACAGGCGGACAGTTAGAGCATTGCTTTTCTGATCCGACAGCTTCTGAGGCTTGTCTTGTTCCAGACGTATTGGTGTCATCTTTCCTCTTGAGTAGACTAGACAGGCCAAGAGAGGGATCATGCTGCATGGGCAACACATGGACTCTAAATTCAGCCCAGGCTTTGTGTTATGGAGAGATAACACCATTTTACAAACTGTCGTCTTTCAAGACAGCAAGGTGCCAGTCAGTCAACACAACAATCTTGAGTATATTGGTTTTTGTCCTTTCTTATGTTCTTTTATATTTCTCGGGTTAAAGATTTATATTACAACTTGCTGTTATCAGATTCATCTCCTTTCTTTTTCAGTTCCCTTCGTTGTTTTATTAATTCTAACGTGTCTGATGTAATCCAAGGCTTATGTTGCTTAGTCCTGGCCGGAATAAAATCTTTGGCTGCTGTTATCAAGATATCTCCAGCTTGTACTGCCAGTTCATCGGGTGTAATTTCCTCTTGTACAGACATCAAGACCTCAAAACGATTCCTCACTTCTACGTTGTACGCATCCGGTATTTTTGTGAGATCAAAACGAAGTGGCCTTGGTCCTCGAGTAAGCTTTTTGAGTTTTAATTTCAGGTCTGCTTCTAATATCTGATGATCTGTATCACAGTCTGCACTTCGTACGGTTTTTGCAGATTTTATTCTTGATCCCCATCTTCTTTGTATTAAAATATAATCTATCTGAGTTTTGGTAATACTGTCCGGAGACTTCCATGTGAAGAGTCTTCTTGGGTGTCGTTTAAAAAGTGTGTTGGCTATCGTTAACTCATTTCTATGTGCAAAATTCAATAAATTTGTCACCTGCATCATTTCTATTTCTCAATCCAAATTGTCCTAAAACGTGTCTCTCATTTTTAGCTCTTCTTATAGCTACTTTAGCATTAAAATCTCCCAATATTATTGTTATATCATTATGACCAATCTTATTTAACATGTCTTGCGGTGTGCTGTAAGAATCTTCAATTTCGTCCTCCTCCGCTGTTGAAGTAAGTGCATATATCTGTATGAGAGTTGTGTTTTTGGAAGGTCTTTAAATCTGATAGTAAGGATTCTATCACTAACTGGATTATATCCCATTAAAGCTTTTGCTGTTGTTTTATCTAAACAAAATGCTACTCCGTTCTGGCCTCCGAGGTCTCTACCAGAATATATAAAAAGACTTCCATTTTCATTTGTAAATGCCCCTTGCCTCTCTTTAGCGATGTTCACTAATTCCTAAAATTTGAATATTTAACCTCTCAATCTCATCACATACTACTTTCTACTAAAAATCATAATTGAAAGACTTCCTAAGAAAATGAAAGAGATTAATTTAAAATTAATGTGGTTCAATGTGGATTTAGACAAGGAAGCGGAAGAAGAGATCACATACTCAACATGCCTTTTATAATAATTTAATGTTAACCTATTCTCATATTTTGTGGATTATTCAAAGGCATTTGACTGTGCACATCAGAAACTTTGGGAAATAATGAGGAAAATAGACTTTCAATCACAAATAGTACAACCCACGGAAATGCCCTATCTAGACCAGGGGTCACCAAACCTTTTTCAGGGCGGGCCGGATAACTGACAAAATGACGAGCGCGGGCGGTATACTCATTCTTTACAATACTTGCACCGGTCTCCGTGGCAAAGGCCTTACGGATGCGGTTCGTAATCCCGTATACCCGCGTTCGAAACACAGTTGAACGATGTGACAGCAAACCGCTTTGCGCTTGTTTTTTTTACACAATGCTATGGGTGCCGGTCGTGCAGAAAGCAATGGCAGACTACTGAACGTAAACTTGCCAAGACATCAACAACAGCCAAAAATGATGGTGTTGACTGCAAACGTCCTGTAAAGGATATGCAACTAACTTTAACAATACTTGCAAGCCAGAACGAAAGCTCTGGTAAAAAAAAGTTGAAAAACTGTGCGCACATATCCGAATCTCACAGACTAAGCAACAAAATTTGTTAGTGAAATTTTTGAAACTGATATTTGGCTTTCAAGATATCAATGTTTGGTTTGGAATTGCTGCATCCATTCAATAGAATTGCTTTGAAATGTTCATCAGTCAATCTCGTTCGATGTGTTGATTTCACATACTTCATTTTTGAAAATGTTTGCTCACAGACACAAGTTGTTCCACACACTGGTGCCATACCAGCGGCAAATTTCTTCAGTTTCGGAAACTCAACATCAGGTAAGCAGCAGTAAAAATCAACACGTTTTCCTTCTCTGTGCTTCACTTTCAACAAGTCATTTGCTTGCAAATCAATGAGTTCCAATTATAGTTCAACTGGCACATCATCAAGGTTGCAATCGAACGGATTCTGGAACAGAAGAATGTTACTCTCATTTCTGTCAAGATCTAAAGATTTCTCCAAAAAAATGCTTTTTCAAGTCACGAATATTTTTTTTTTTTTTTGGGGTGGAAAATCGAGGGTGACATCTTCGGCGTTGTAGCGCAAAACTCTTTGAAACTGTGAAAATGAGAAAAGTTTTCTCCTTCCAGTTGTGCTTCAAACAATGACAGCTTTCTCCGAAATCCTTTGATGATTCTGTAGAGATCACACAGGATGTTATCCTTTCCCTGAATTTCAAATTCAGTTCATTCATGTGGGATGTGATGTCGACTAATAATGACAACTTTGACAGTCAGATAGGATCTGACAGCTGTAGATCAGCTCTACCTTTTTCAGTGAGGAAAACATCTATTTCGTTTCGGAGCTTGTAAAAACGAAACAGGACTTTACGGCAGCTGAGCCACATCACTGATGTGTGATAAGGCAAGTCCCAAATACAATCAATGTCCTCAAGAAAAACCTGGAACTGACGGTGATTGAGTGCATGTCCCCGAATGAAGTTCACAGCAGAAACGACTGGTTTCAGTACACAAGAAATATCTAAGTATTTCCCACAGATTGCTTGCTGATGTATGATGCAGTGTATGAAGAGAGCGCCCGGAATTTGCAAATCTTCCAACTGAGTCCTAATCTACCCCATCAGACTTTTCCTCACTCCAGCCATGTTTTTCCACTCCATCAACTGTAACACCTCGAAGCTGATTCCACTGAAGGTTATAGTCTTGCAAGCCTTCTTGCATTTCCATGAAAATGTCTTTTCCAGTTGTTGTTCCATGCATGCTGCAAACGGATGCCATCTCTTCCGTTATCGGAAAGTCCATATTGACACCACGAATGAACACGAGAAGTTGTGACGTATTCGATAAATCAGTAGATTCATCCAGCGCCAGAGAATACCACAAAAAGTTCCTAGTTTTTTTTCCTAAATCTGTAGCACTATGTTCTCTCCAAGTTCGTCTGTTCTTCGCACATCTGAACTTGCTGAAAGGCTGATAGTTCCAAACAAATTGACTTTCTCAGGACACAAGGCATTTGCTGCTTCCATCATACACTGATCCATGATAAGGCAGATGTGGTTGCGGCCTTGTGGGAGCACATGTACACCTCGGAGGAGCAAATGGATCACCATGGTCTGGCAAAAATGCGACAGCGTGGAGTGACGAAGGAATCTGGCCGAAGCTCGACGCTTAGAGGAAAGGCGAGACGCACATATAATCAGATTGCTACTGGTACTATTGGGGTTGGAACTCTTCGCTGACTTCTGAGGATGGGGACGGAGCGCTGATGGAATGCTCCGAATGCTGTGTTCCTAAATCAATCAATCAATCAATCAACCATCATACACTCTTTGATAGAGATGCCATCAGTAAATGGTTTTCCTCGTTCTGCCATTTTATGCACTATTTTGTAACTTTTACGAGTGACGAATTCATTTTCAGTAAACTTTTTCGTAAAGAGATGTCTTTGTGTTTCTAAACTACGTTTCATGGACTCATATTTCTCACAGTATAACTTTCCAGAAAACTTTGAATATGTTGATGGATGTTTTGTTTCGTATTGACGTTGAAGATTGCACTCTTTCAAAACGGAAACACTTTCGTAGCATATTACACAACTGGTTTTCTGGTCCTTTGTTTCCACAAAGAAGTACTTTACTCCCCATTCTTAACTGAAAAGGCGACTCTCGGCATCCACTTTTCTTTTCTTAGTAGCCATAATGAAGGGGTAACTACACGGGATCTGAAAATGAAAAAGACAATGAATTAGAAACATAATTAAAATCCTATTGAAACACGGGAAAAGCAGAGGACTAGGGGTAACCGGTGATGCTTAGAAAAAAAAGTTGAAGCTGCGGCTCACCAAAGGTACATATACAGTTTATAGATACCTTTGGTAATAGAATATATCTCACAATAAGGTTTGCAAAATATATAAATAGGGCCGGCCTAAATAAGCAGCTTAGAGCAGTTTTTCAACCGGGGATTCCGCGAGTGGCAGCCTGGGGTTCCGCCGACACAGACCGAACTCGCCTAAATGCAACATTCTGCCAATCTGGTTTATTACATAAAGTAGGACAGACAATTGAATCATCGCACAGAGTTCCCTGAGTAACGTAAACATTTGCGTAAGGATCTACTCCAGCAGAAAGGTTGAAAAATACTGGGCTAGAGACCAGCTCGGATAACACCTTGACCGGGATTTCTTCTGAGCTGGGGATAATATTTTCGTAATACCACGAGGCTTCTATGGCATTTTTATGCTATGTTTGCCACTTTATTGCCTCTATTCACAATTGCAGTTCACTTACCTTCACTGTGAAACAAAGAAACCCTTGTTATATACCTATAAAATGGATGACTGGCAAAAAGAAGTAAATATTTCTGGAGCATCCGACCCTTTTGACAGCAGGACGTATTTGGGGGGAGGGAAAGATCCGTGTGTGTGTGTGTGTGTGTGTGTGTGTGTGTGTTTGTGTGTGTGTGTGTGTGTGTGACATAGAAACCATGGTAACGTCAGAGCATAGGCGGCGCTACCACGAGCCGTGGAAGGACGTGGGATGGCGCGAAATAAGCAAACATTACAATAAACAAGAAAACTGGATGAAATGACGTCGCGGGCCAGATTCGGCCCGCGGGCCGTAGTTTGGTGACCCCCTGATCTAGACCAACAAGCAGCGGTTAGAATAGATTGTGAGACATCAGATTGGTTTGATATCAAGCAAGAAGTGCGTTAGGACTGTGTGCCGTCCCCGTATTTGTTTAACCTGTGCGCCAAAAATATAATGAGAAATGTCAGAGATTATATAACCAAAGAGCTATTTGATGCCCTAAATAAGAGTGGTCATGAAATACCATGATTCTATATGCTGATGATGCAGTATTACTAGCCACATTACAGAATGGCATTGGAAAACTAATAATCTCAACACAAAAGAATAGTGACAATTACAACGTATATATTAACAAAAGCAAAACCAATGATACCACTGGTCTATACACATTTTGGTGCCTTGAATATTTGCTGTTCTTGGTTCTTGGTTCCAAATGCCACTTCAGTTTTTTCTTCTAGTAGTGAATCCGAAATCTGACTGAAAGATGGAATTGGTATGCCATCTTCGTGCGAAACAGTTCTAGCAGAATCTAAATGTGGAGATTTCCATTTTTTGTGATGTTTTCCATTAATTCCCTTAATATTGACAACACAGAAATAACAGTCATCGTAATGATTCTATGGCTCTCTCCAAACCTTAGGAATTTCAAATTTTGTTAGGGACAAGTTAGCAATAGTTTGTTTTTTTCCAGAGCCTTATACAAAAATAATGTAATAATATTAATTAAATACACATATGTTTGTATCTCAAAAACAAGAGCTGTTACAGACAAATAAATGTGACATTTGAATTTAGCAGACCTCATTTATGCAAAATCAGGTGTAAAATGTTTGGCACCCAAAAACATTTGTGTAGGGTTGTGTAATGCACACAAATAAAACTAATACGAAGAAAGCAATATATGTTAATGAGGAAAAATTGGAGGTGGTTGAAAATGTCGAATAATGTGGGTCATTTATTACCAACAATGGTGACACAACGAAGGAAATTAAAAGACGAATATCTATTGCTCTTCAGAAACTAAAACAACAGAATTAATTGTGGAGTGGGACAAATTGAACTACATATATTAGATTTTTAAGAGCTTGCACCTTTCCCATTGCAACATACAACTGTGAGACCTGGACACTTGGTAAACAAGCTGAACAGCGCATAAATGCCTTTGAATATTAATGTTATAGACGAGTTCCAGGAATATCTTGCATCCAGAAAAGAACAAATACATTCTTTAGACAAAAACTGAATATTGCTGAAGGTTGGCTACTAAAGACGACAAAACAAAGATAATTGACACCTTTTGGTCACTTGAAACGCCATGAAAGTTTGGAGAGAACAACCATTGAGGGGAAGAGAATAAGAGGAAGGCCAAAGAGAAGATGGGTGCAGGATTTGGCAGATGATCTCCAGATGTGTGTATCGGACGCGAGACATGTGACCGATATGATGTCCGGACGGTTGTATGGGAGCGAAGTTAAGGCCTCTGGAGTGTTTATGCTTGTGGCAACGGTTTGCATTCGCATTTTCCTAATGTTGGACTGGCAGTACATGGTTATGTCTCCCTGCTACTGAGTGGGTGCGTGGCGCGACACAGTGAGCTGTGAAATTCGTGTGGAATGCTTTTACATCTGTCCCCTGTTGCTTGTAACGTGAACTGCATGTTTGGAACAATTGTGGCTGGCTGTCGAGAACTGACTTCTTTGCCTTTTCGGTTCACGAGTGCATTTTTCAGGAGACTCCTGGGAGTCGTCGCTGGAGCTACGCAGTTCGTGCTTTGTGCCACGCTTTAGGGGCCGAGCCATGTGGGATAAATCCCGAGTCAATGAAGTCTTTCTGGTGACTGCTGATTCCATCGACGATGAACTGTATTTTTCGTGGAGGACTTTTGTGTTGGCATTCTGGCGGTGGCATTATGCACAGTGTACCTGTGCGGGCTGTTGGCTTGCCGAGACTCCTGTCTGTTCCACTTTTCACATTGGTCAATGATGAGCATTTTGTGTGATATTCACTGGCAAAGGAACGGAGCATAATGGTGACGAACCGTTGCCGTGAAGTTGGAACCGCGACTAACTAACTAACTATGAATCCTATTGACGTATGATCTGCGAGCAGTTCTGTCTCTTTTTTTAGGCCTTTCATCTCCAAATATTGCCAAAGCTCTCAACCAATTCATGCCAAGCTGTTGGTAGATGTAATCATGATTGTTTGAATTGTTCGCCTAATATTTTAAACAGGATGAGGTCGTCAGTCTCACACCAGCCTCCTTAATCGCCTCTTAAGCCATACATGGTAGATTAATGTTGTCATTCTTTGCTTCTCTTATAGGCCCCATTAGGGTGGGCTATAGTTCTACCTGCTTTAGAAGCGATTAGCCTGTTAGAATTTATTTAGATTTGTCAGTTACATTCGTTTGGTATGATTGTGTCTCACATTCTATTGTTATTAATTATGTTCTGCTTTAATGTCTGTGTCTCTCATCGTAGCTAGTCTACTGAATTACATTCAGCTGTTTCGTATTCTAAACAAGACCCTCCAAGAAGTTCTGACCGAGCAGAAGAGATGCAGCTGTTGCATGTGTTTACATAAACATCAAGACGTGTGCAGTTCTGAAGCTGCAACATTAACATGTGAATACATATTACGGCCATCATTATATGCCTTGAAAACTAGCGTAGGTGGTCATGTCTCTCCACAGATCTCGGTCCTTAGTGTTCTGGATCAATTCTGTTGATGATATTTCTCCATGCTACAGCCTCTTTCTCCCATAACATTGATCTTTTCAGTCGCCACGAAGTTCTTAGTGCCTATGTTCTCATTATACGCTGTTTGTCTCTTTCTTATTATTGTATATTATATTCTGCTTTTATTAGTATCTAATCGCGGTAAGTTACTCTGATCGTCCAAGATATTAGCAAGATTCGTCTTAGAATCTACATCTCCTTTGCTTCCAAGCTCTTCCTAATTTATTCATGTACCAACAGATAGTAAAACAGTTTTGATATAACGTTTCAGTTCTAACCATATGCCTGTCAATGAAAGTGATTTTCAATGGTTTTCGTCTTCGGAAATGCCTCTTTTGCTTTTCATATTCTGCTCTTAATTCTGCCACGCATCTCCCATCTGAATGTATGACACCCCCACATCCATATTTGAATGTAGGAATGGACAGACTTTTCGGAGGCCGTATCTAGAGCGACGTTCTGCAAAGTACACGATACATGATGATCATTTCAATTGATTGACTTAGCTAAGCATGTTTCCTTCCATTTTTATAACATATTTGTGTGTTATCTTTTTCTTTGAAGTAACCATTGTGTCTGTCCGTTGTTTGCACCCTATATTATTACAATGTCCAGCAGTTGTTCCAGAACTATTGCGTTAGTTAGTTAGTTATCAGTTGGGGTATCTTCGTTGCACTCCGGACATGTCCATAGGTGCTCAGATCCTCACCCCAGCATATGCATCAGCGTCCGGTGGCTAATAGTGCCAGTTCTGTGTTGGTTGACGAGGCGCTTTGTTTTCCCGATGTACCTCTCGCGTCTGGCTGTGCCGATTCTTACTCCCAGGTCTTTCATCCTGGAAAGCGATGTGGAATCACTGGCGTCAAAATCCTCTGTTCTCGCCATATCTTTAAGGGCGTTAATAACATCGGCACGATCCATGGGCTGGCCATCTACAGGGGGTGCAGAGCCAGCCAATTTATCAGCTCGTTCATTTCCCTCGACTCCCGCATGTCCCGGGACGAAGATGAAGGTGACTTTGCGGACAACAGACTTCCGCAGCGACTCAGTCCACTGTCTACGTACAGATCCAGCTTCGACCTTCTGAATCATGCTCATTGAATCACTTAGTACACACACGTTGGTATAATGCTGTGATTCCAGCCATATGAAAGCCTGTGTAACTGCCATCACCTCCATCGTCATGCTGCTCGTGGTCATAGAGTGGGCACCACTGGATTCTTGAACTGGTTCGGCCCGCTGAACGGGCTGTAAATGCCCACGCACTTCTCTGCTGCTTTACAACAGATCCATCTGTATAGATGAGCACTTCGGGGCTATCTGAGTGATCATAGATGAGCGCGTTAACCTCTGCATTGACAGCGGCAGGGTTCTGCTCTCTGCACCGTCTGTCGAGTGTGATAATGCAGGAGAAGGTACACTTAAAAGCTGGAGGCACCGGCACCCATTCCTTGCCGGGGTTGATACTGGTAAGACTGCAGACCTGTCCGACGACATCTTCCGCCCGACCCATCCATGATTTGCCCCTCTTTAGCCTGTCACCCTTTTCTCTGAATACAGCGTCATGCAGAGGGTGCTGCTTATCTGCACTTATTTTTAAGTATGCACGAGCTCTCCAGATCTTGATCCTGTGTTCCATTGTCGGGAAGTCAAGGAGGTATCTCATTGCTACACAGCTGGTGTCTCTCGTGCAGCCCAAAATGATGCGCATGGCTTCGTTTTGTACCTTTTCAAGTCTTCCAATCTGTGTAGGGCTGACAGTGAGGATGACCAGGGCATACTCGATGCGTGAAAGCACAAGTCCTTGGAACAGAAGTAATAGCAGTCTTTGCTCGATATTGGCTAGTCGCCATGACTCTCATTGCTGCCAAACCTTTTCGAGCCTTCGTTATGACATAATCGACATGATCTCTGAAGGACAGGCTACGATCAAGCCTCACGCCAAGATATGTCATTGACTGGGTTCTACTCAGAATGCTCCCATCCATTCTTACTGCCGGCAGGTCTGTTTTCACAATATGGTTGTTTAGTGAGCAGCTATCAATACTCTGTGGTTTACATAACGCAGATTGTTTATATTATAACCGCTATTTCGTATTGCTGGTCTAGCTTTGTTCCAATTTAGTTCCAATTTGAATTTCTGCTTCTATATAAAATAATATTCTTTATTATTCTGAGATATTTCCTATAAATGTTAATATCCTCTAACAATTAGATCATTTCATGCGCCTTCATGCAATCGTTGAATCACCTACATATGGCTTTTTCTGTCTCAGTCGATCTCTCTAATAGTGATCGAAATGTATATCTAGTGGTCGGAATATATTATGAGTTCCTTTCACAACAACAAGTCCATCTTTATTTTCTATCTTTTTTTCTTCGCGTTATAATTCTGATTAGAAATTTGTTAGAGTCATTTACGAAAACTGTTATCAGTTATCAGTTATCAGTTGGGGTATCTTCGTTGCACTCCGGACATGTCCATAGGTGCTCAGATCCTCCCCCCCCCCCCCCCCCAGCATATGCATCAGCGTCCGGTGGCTAATAGTGCCAGTTCTGTGTTGGTTGACGAGGCACTTTGTTTTCCCGATGTACCTCACGCGTCTGGCTGTGCCGATTCTTACTCCCAGGTCTTTCATCCTGGACAGCGATGTGGAATCACTGACGTCAAAATCCTCTGTTCTCGCCAAATCTTTAAGGACGTTAATAACATCGGCACGATCCATGGGCTGGCCATCTACAGGGGGTGCAGAGCCAGCCAGTTTGTCAGCTCGTTCATTTCCCTCGACTCCCGCATGTCCCGGGACGAAGATGATTTACGAAAACATCACAGCTTAATGTTTCTGACATCTTTGGCAAAGCTATTAATGCAGATTTCAATATGTCACTAAGTGTTTATTCATTACTGCAAATATCTATCAACAATAATATATATATATATATGTTTCAAATTCTCCCGATACGTTTCATTCCTGTGCCCTAATTCTATTTGGCTTAGGTATTTGTCTTTCTTCAAATTGTTGATACCAACATGACAGATAGATGACATTTACGGCTTCGTTTTGTATACGTTGCCATTCTAACTTACATTGATCTGTAAATTCTGCTCTTTCTCCGTTATATAATTCTCTTAAACATAACATTAATTCCATGCTTTATCCTGTTGCGGTTCCGTGGCGATAGAGTAACGGGCGCAGTTCGTAATCCCACATACCCGCGTTCGAAACAAAGCTGTGGGCGATTTGGCAGCAAGCCGACTTATTTTGGGTTTTTATGATATGGTATTGGTGCCGGTCGTTCAGAAAGCATTGGCTGCAAAACGTAAATTTGCTAAAACATCACGAACAGCCAACAATTGCTGGGGTTAACTGCAACGTCCTGTACAGGGTGTGCATCTAACATTCTTTTCTTCCAATTACAACTTTCCTTTCATGATTTCAAACATCCTGTGTTTTAATCTTATTTTTCAGTCTAAACACTGATTTGTCTGCGTATATTTTGTGCATCTGTATTTAAATTTTGTTGCACTGATTGTTCAACTAAATTTCTTTACGTTTGTGCATTATTCATTATTTCTTTTCTGGTCATATTCTTTGTCATTTGCATGTTTTTATGGTCATCAACTTTACGAATTCTTTGCTAGATAACGATATGAAAACAATAACCATAAAACAATTGCAGAAAATTTTCAACAAGAAATGATGGAGAATAGATATATAAGCACCTTTATCTAAGCAGGAATATCCCACATCCACTGTTCCAGGCTCCTCGCCAACACAGTTGGGCGCGTTAGGATCCTGGTTTGGTAGGGACCATACAATGGTCGCCGGTGAATAACGCAAGATGCATGTGTTCTAGAAAGAAATAAGCATTTATATGAATAAATACATTCACAAATATTTTGAAGAACCAATCGAAAGAAGTCGTGTTTATGTTACCGAGTGTTCCTGTTCAACTTTTCTTCTTCTTCTTAGTCCGTGACGTGTGGCGTTGGTGATTATGTCTGTCCACAGTTCTCTGTCTCGTGTGCTGCCAGTAATTTCTGACACTGTTCCTCCATGTCATGATGTCAAACTGTCCGTAACCTTCTCTCTTGGTCTTCCCTTGATTCACCTACCCTCCAACTTTCCCGTTGTGACGACATACTGCAGCGTTTCTCATCTCATAACATGCCAACATAAATGTGGACTATCTTCTTCTGATGCGAGTTACCTATTCTGTTTGTGAGTTAACGCCTTTCAAGATATTTTCATTGCTCTGTCTTTGCTCATGGTGTTCTGATCATTCCTTTATAAAACCATATCTACACAGCTTAATATAATTCTTCACGTCTCTTCCAGTTGTCCATGATTCACATTAGTAGATAGGGGTTGGTTCAATATAGCTTGTACAAACTGTCTTCCCCACATCGAATGACAAATTGCAAAGAATATTCTCCACCTTGTGAAATGCTACATTTGCTTGGGCTATTCTACATTTAGCTTCTTTAATACATCTTGCATCTTCTGTTATTAAAGTATCCAACTACTTAAATGCATTGACTTGTTTGAGTTTGATCTTATTCACTTCGATCTTGTAATGATTTCACGATTAATTTCTCATCTCCACGTTAAGTGCAATGTCATTTCCCTCTTCGACTCTGCCTCCTCTTAATGGAACCATCACCATCACGTTCCTGTCCATGCCACTGTGACTTTTAATATGGTCATCTTCTTTCAGTTTTTGAGATATGATAGTGTTGGATTCCCGCTGGCGGACAAAAACGTAATACAACACATACGTGAGACAACAGTAAACGGTCTGCGAGAACGAATAGCAGACTAATCGGAACATTCAGGATGTGTTGTCTCCAGTTCATACTGATTCCGTATCTGCTTTGGCCTCTACAGATGTATAATGTGTGCACGAGCACGATAGAGGCGATAGACAGATTAGCACAGCCAAGAGGACATGGCCAGGGGTGCCCACCAAGTCTATGGGGCTTAGTGTTGTACTCAAAGAAGGCAAAGCTCGTGCTCCCGCTGAAGTCCGTCATCGAGAAATGCAAAGTTGGAAATGCTAGGCTCGCGATGACGCTACACACGTGAACAGACGAAACAATCCGCAGCTCCCAGTCCGTGCTTAGGACAGGAAAGATGTGGAGGTTGACAGTACACACGATTCGGTGCAAGGTTCGCTCAAACTAAAGGAAGCAATTGGACACACCCAGTCCAACAGATAAGGCTTTAGGCACCAAAAAGACTCACGTGCAGGCAGCGCAGAGACATGGTGTTCCAGGAGATTTGTGAAGGAGATGACACAAAGAGAGTGCAAAATAATATTCAGCAAAGTCATTTGATGTTATGGAAAGGGGGGAGGAGGGGGTGGACTATGTAGGAGTCCTTCTTGTGGATCATGCCACCATTGCGAATAAGCTTCATTGTCGGATCACTTTACAATGCATTGCCATCACCTGTTAACCTGGTCAGCTGGGGTAAATCCAACGACCAGATATGATCCCTCTGTAGCAACACGCATGCCACCAAACGGACGCAGTCACTAAATCGGGTATTGTCTGCGTGCACGGTGGCCCTTGGACAAAGCCGATTCACATGGCGCAAGCTAAGTTCTTAGCTGGCAGCCATAGTTGATGTAGCCAGACATCAGCAAGACCGGATAGATAAAATCCGCTGTAGCTGTAGCGAGGGCAAGGAGGAACCCAAGCCTTAATAGTATCAGCCCAGAGACAGAACTGGCTTCCGCTGGGAGCGTGAAGGAGGGAGAAACCGTGAGCTGTAAACGGGGTACGAAGAAGGCAACATGGCAGCAACGACGTCTACTGGGCCATAGCTAGTCACAGGGGCTGAGGTGTACACTGAGGCAAACTGCCGGGAAAAGCAGCTGGCTTTCCTGCGGTCAGTTACGGTGCAGTGATAACTGTGGTAGATGCACCGGGTGCCTAATGTTCGGACACCGAGGGCGGGATGGCTTCTGGGCTGACACATTTTGCGATGTTGATATGGGATATGTACGATAAAGGAACGTCTCTAAAGAGGATACGCACTACAAGAGATAGACGCCAGGGAGCCAAGACCCGTGCGAACCCACCCCCTGTGAGTGTAAAGAAGGTAAAGAGGCTGAAACATTCGGTGATGGAGGACCGCTTCTGGTGATCGGGAGTATCCTGTCCCGTTTGCTCCGCGGTGAAGTTTTTACCACATTAAATCATAAGCAATTAAACGTTTATTTATATATTTCTTAAACTCGTCCATAGTTGGATTTTACGTCGACACCTATCGAGTTAGATCCAGAGGCCATACTTCTACGCCATTCCACCCCTGATCCACAAATTTGCTAGTGCATTCGATTTCTGGCTCGGCGTTCCTGGGTTCACATCTGACAATGTGGCAGTCGTTTACATAACCATAGGACTCATTGGTTGAACCAGCCTCATAAATCTGCTACTAGAACATTATTGTGATATCTAATGGAAACCCTTGCTATATTTACCATAAAACCTATCCAGAGTCTGCAGGTCTAAACACATGGACCTATCACCATATTCCCAATATGTCATATGGCATGGAAACGGGATCTTCAGCTTTTATGTTAACTAACCAAAGGGTTAATTAATTGTCAGTATGGGAGATACGTTATATAAAATATGTTTTGCAGCATGACAGTGAATTGTGAAACGTGAATGAACAAATTAGGAAGATCTTGAAAGCAAGTGAATTATGGTTCCTGAGACGAATGTTGCGAATATCTTGGACTACCAGAGTAACTCTCAGAAAGCAATGGCAAACTACTGAGCGTAATCTTGCCAAGAAATCAACAATCAGCTGAAAGATGCTGATGTTGACAGCGATGTCCTGTAAAGGATATGCAAACATTATTATTACCAGAGTAACTAACAACGATTACCAAGAAGAGGCTAATAAAAGTAGAGCATTATATTCAAAGCTAAAAAACAAACCAAAAAAAAACAAATAAAAAAAAAAACAAAGCTTCTGATGACTGTGGAAATGTGGTTTCTGAGGAAAATGCAAAGAATACTATGGACAAACATAAAAGCCAATGACTAAGTCCTACAAGTGACAAATGAAAGCCGTAAACTGATTAGAGAAATTAAACGTGGACGGCCACAATGTTTTCGGCCACGTTATGAGAAGAAATAATTTGGATAACTTGGTGACTTGGTGGAAGAGAACACGGGGGAAGACAGAGAAGTAAATACCTAGATGGCTTGGACAAACGGTATAGTAGAGACAAGAACACTGAGCTGATCCACGACTCTGGTGATCGCGTGAGATGGCATACATCATCGCCAACGCTTATCAGCATGGCACATGATGTTGATTATATTCAATTACAATAAATAGACAAGCAGCATTCTTCTGGGCATGTGATATGAAGAGTCGCATTGCAAAATATCTTGACAACTGAAAACATCAGTGGGAAAAGAGGAAGAAACAGATATAGAAGTAATACCGGATGGACTGAGCCGGCGCATGGAGGAATATCATCAGCAGAGTTGATCCAGAATACCAAGGACTAGTATCTGTGGAAAGTTATAAACGACGACTTCAGTTGGCAAGTCATTTGTTGATTATGATGATGGACCATACAGGAATTTGGAATAATGATTACCTTCCACATGCAGTCCAGTCTGCTGGTGAATAGTTCTGGGGTCAAACCCGAGCATACTGCGGGGTCATTCTGGGTATCCCTCTTCGCTGAAACATGCAGGTTGTAGATGGAGCATCGACCACAGTCGACTGCTATATAGCCATCATCGTCTGTGTAATAAGTTCTACTCCAGTCTACGTTACATTTCTTGTTTGCTTTAAAATATAGTTTTCATTTTAAAAACAAGAGGAAAAGTAATGACGCTACATAGAAAGTACTCAATGAGAAATGCAAAGGCATTAAAAACATCAAGTACAACGATAACAAAACTGTGTATAAGACATTAAATGACATGAGAGGATCGTATTAGCATTATAACCATGGTGATCAGTTAAGCGGGTGGAAATATTCTAATGGACAAAATGGGTATTCTGGTCAGAATTTATCGAAGAATTATTTGATCATTAAAGAGATTATAAGTTAGTTAGTTAGTTGCGTAGCCTTTACAGGACGTCGCAGTCAACCCCATCATTTTAAACTGTGATTTCTTGGCAAGTTTACGTTTAGTAGTTTGCCATTGCTTTCTGAATGACCAGAGCTCTTACCATTGTTGAAAAGCAACGCAAGGCGCGCTGCTTCCAATACGCCAGCAGCCTTGTGTCAAGCGCAGTATGCGGGATTATGAATTGCTTCCGTAACCCCTTCGTCAAAGAGATGATAAACATAATATAAATAAAGCTATGGAAAGCCCGCTCAAACTGACCTGTGAGGTGAACAATACTATCAAGAAATTTAAACACGATACATCTCCAGGGCCGAACACCATTTCTGTTCTGTACACATATATCATCACAAAGATTCCGAATAAAATATATGAAACCAGATATATCCACTAGGTTGTAAAGACACAACAGTAGAACTAATCGTACCAGCACGAGTCGCCAGTGTCTATATCTATCATTTATTATGTGTGAAGGTCTGGAATAGCGAGCAAGATGAAAAACTTACTGACCAATAAAAAAGATACCAATTGAAACAAGAAAAAGAGTGTTGAAGTGCTACATAGAAGAGTGGACAATGAGCAGACACGCTGAAAAACATCTGATGGCTGTGGGAATGTGGTTTTTCAGGAAAATGCAAAGAACACCATGGACAGACAGAAAAACCAATGAACAAGTCCTACAAGAAACAAATGAAGATCGTAAACTGATTAGAGACATTAGACGTAGACAGTCAAAATTGTTTGGGCATGTTATTAGAAGAAATGTAATGGACAACTTGGTGATAACTGGCAAGATCGAAGGGAAGATACCAAGGAGAAGATCAAGAAGTAAAAAGCTAATGCACTTACATATCAACTATCACCCTTACTGAAACATCCAAATATACCCATGTCCGCAAAACGATAGATGATAAACAGCATATTCACACCAACCCTGTGCTCCCAATCTCAAACTTGGACTTTATCCAAATCACACTTTCGCAAAATCAACACCTGCGAGATGAGATGCCTGAGGAGAGCTGCCAACTTAACAATCCAAGACCGAGTAAGAAATGCTGTTATCAGACAGACAGTGGGATCAACACCTTGTGCCACATTTATTGAAAGACAGAAGATCAAGTGGTTTGGCCATGTCGTTAGAATGCAACACCAACAACTACCATCACTGGCCTTATATCAAAGATCATCTGCGACGAGACCAAGAGGACGTCCAAGAAGAAAATGGATTGACGACATCAAAGACATTGTACAATCACACGGAATGACACTATCCAGTGCCGCCCACTGGGCGCTGGAGCGCAGATTATTCCTCCCCAAGACGCTTGACGGCAGAAGTGGAAGATGATGATGATGATGATGATGATGATGATGATGATGATGATGATGATGAATGATGATGATGATGATGATGATGATGATGATGATGACAGGCAGCTTTCAACAGAAAGAGATAGAGTGAGACTACAAAAGAAAATACTTGGTGTGCTTTAATCATAGCATACACAATATCTGCACATAAATTGATACACACTACTAGTGAGCGTGAGATGCAGAGAAAACGTGTTCGCCCATGCCAGTTGCTAACGGGCTTGATGATGACGAGATTCAAGAAATAGTGACAATCAATCAGTGCAAACACATAAAGTTAGTTAAACATACCTCTTAAAGCTGTTCTTATTGTAAAGTCCGTTGCATAATCCTCTTTACTGTCCTCTGTATTTTCAATAGGACACACTCCACAGCTGGCCTTGTGAGCTTGTGACACATGTAGTTGTAAAAATGTGCAATTATTGAAACATGCGAGGCGGATAAAGAACTTATTTGTTGAAGAAAAATAACATAAATGCGTTACTTGTTTCACCCTTCGAAATCCATTTGAGAAGGTTTTAGAGAAGATAGCCGCTGTCTAGCTGCAAGAGTTTTTGGAAAGGGGGAAGCTTCTTCCAAGAGGCCTACAGGCCAGGAAAAGATACCTGGTCTAAATGCAGCCACTTTTGCCTTTGACATTTATGAGGGGTTCGAGAGTAGACAGGAAACGATGGCGGCAGCGCTTGATCTCGAGGATGCGTACAATAGAGTTCGCTATGATATTTTGATAACCGCACTGATGGAGAAGGGGATCAATCCCTGGTTGGTGAACTGGATAGCAGCCGTCCTGCATTCTCGTCGGGTTGCTCTCCGTCTGGGTGCATGGACCTCAGAGCCACATATTTTAACCCCGGGACTGCCACAGGGATCTGCAATCTCACCGGTGCTCTTTAACGTGTATACGAGCAAGGTTGTAAACCTAGAAGCACCAGAGGTTGGAAGGATACTAACATTTGCAGATATTATTCTTGCATATAGGCAGGGAAGAGATAGGGAGCAAACAGCCCAAGAGCTACAGGCGTCAGTAGACAAAGTGATTGATTGGTGCACTGAAATGAGTGCTGTCATCCACCCGGAAAAGTCGGCTGTATTGTGGTGCTCTCTGGACAACAGGATTGTGGGAGCTGATGTCCCAAGCCTCACGATATATGGTAGAAGCGTCAACAGAGAGAACAAACTGAAGTATCCGGGAACCACATTTGACAGGAGTCTGTCCTTCAAGGACCATGTGGAGACGGTTGTGACAAGATCTCAAAAGGGACTCAATGCACTTAAAACTATGGCTGCAATGGACACAGTTAACTGTTAACCGAACATAAATCTTTAGTAAATGAAATGAGTACGGAAGGCTGATGGCAGCAGGCTAAAATGATTTGGGACAAAACATGTTTAGAAGTATTTGGCAAAAATAATGGGAAAAAACCCATAGAGCATGGACAACGCACGAAACCCGTAAAATTATAGAAGAATAGAGAAGCAAGAAAGCAGATTTAAATACAAGCAAAACAATAACTACGAAATCCAGAGCTTAGTGGTAAATATGCAGAAATTGATAAAACAAATTTAGAAAATCGGGATAACAGAGAATATATATATATATATATATATATATATATATATATATATATATATATATATATATATATATATATATATATATATATATATATATATTGGCACCTTGCCGATAGTTTGTGCTTTAAAAAGGCATAATAACTTTTACCTATGGCGGTAGTGAATGTGACTGATAAGGCCAATTTGCGCGGTAAATGTCCGTTCACAGTGGGTGCAATTTGAACACTTCCACCATCATGCACCATCTTACGTCTCGCACTTGTCTCCTTTGTCTTTATTCCATTTCTGATGTTTGCCCTCCATGCTACACGTTCAACGGCGACTTGCTCCCAATGTGCATTATCAATGCCTGTATCAATCATGTCTCGCTTACACACATCTTTGTATCGTAGTAGAGGCCGACCCTGAGATCTCTTACCCATTTGTAATTCACCAAAAAAGATGTCCTTTGATATTCTACCATCATCCATCCTCCTAAGATGTCCTATCCATCTAAGTCTACGAAGACTGAGCATGGAATAAACCGTCACACAACCTGATCTTTCCAATACTTCAGTATTTGTGATTTTGTCTTGCCACTTAATACCAAGAATTCTTCGCAGACACCTCATATGAAATCTGTGTAAACGTTTCTCTTGGTGTGAGTAAGTTGTCCAGGTTTCACTGTCATGAAGAAGAGTACTAAGAACACAGGCTTGATAGACAAGGACTTTTGTTTTGGCAGTAAACTTCCTGTTCTCCCACACTCTTTTTCTTAACCTGTTCATTGTTGTTACTGCTTTACCAATCCGGATGTTGATTTCCTGATCTAGGGATAATTTGCTATTTACCACTGATCCTAGATATGTAAAATGGTCTACCATCTCTAGTTCGGCGTCGTCAATAAAGATTGATGGTACCCCATGTGCGCCTTGTGACAAAATCTGTGTCTTCTTATTGCTAATTGTTAAACCAAATTCAGAACAAGCATTGGAGAATGCAGATAGTAGACTAAGCAATTCTTCCTCAGAGTGGGTCGTAACTGCAGCATCATCTGCAATAAGCAACTCTCTGATCAGTACCCTCCTAATTTTGGTCTTGGCCTTCAATCTCTGAGCGTGAGTGAATGTATATACCATCATCCTGTTCACGAAAGGCATATTTCAGTAGAAGTGAAAAGTATATTCCAAAGAGGGTGAGAGCTAGTACACAACCTTGCTTAACTCCACTCTTGATTTCAAACTCTTCAGAAGTTGCACCATCGAATTTGATTATACCCTTCATGCCTGTGTGGAACGATTCCACAATGGACAGAAGAGTTGGTGGCCAGCTAATCTTCTTTAGTGCCTTGAACAGACCCTCACGACTGACCAAATCAAATGCCTTTGTGAGGTCGATGAAGGCAATAAACAGTGGTTGATTCTGTTCTCGGCATGTTTCTTGCATTTGTCGCAATGAGAATATATCAATGGTAGACATGTTGTGTCGAAAGCCACACTGTGATTCTGGGTAGACTTGATCTCCTAGGACTTGAAGTCTGAGCAGAACAATTCTGGCAAATACTTTTCCAACAATACACAGAAGTGAGATGCCCCTATAGTTGTTGCAGTCGCTCCGATCGCCCTTGTTCTTGTACAGTGTTATGATGTTTGAATCTTTGAAATCCTGTGGGACTTGTCCTTCTCGCCAGCAAAGCTCTATTAGCTGGTGGATCTGTAGAGTGAGTGTGTCTTGCCCACTCCTGATAACCTCTATTGGAATCCCATCCTTACCTGGAGCCTTGCCAGATGCAAGTTCATTTATAGCACACTTAACTTCTGTTATGGTGGGAAGTGTGTCCAGGTGGTCAAGAGTTGGTAGAGCTTCCATGGCGTTGAAGGCATCACAGACAGACAGACAGACAGACAGACAGACAGACAGACAGACAGACAGCAAGACAGCCAGACAGACAGACAGAAAGCCAGACAGACAGACAGACAGACAGACAGACAGACAGATAGATAGATAGATAGATAGATAGATAGATAGATAGATAGATAGATAGATAGATAGATAGATAGATAGATAGATAGATAGATAGATAGATAGATAGATAGATAGATAGATAGATAGATAGAACGAACGAACGAACGAACGAACAAACTTTATTTTCAAAGGGTTAAGAATTGATAGATAGATAGATAGATAGATAGATAGATAGATAGATAGATAGATAGATAGATAGATAGATAGATAGATAGATAGATAGATAGATAGATAGATAGATAGATAGATAGATAGATAGATAGATAGATAGATAGATAGATAGATAGATAGATAGATAGATTCCACACACAGGAGATGCTAGCCTCGTGGGGCCGACACACCGGAAGCTCCCGGCGTCTTCAATTGGTAGGCACATTATCTAACACACAAAATACTCGCTTGTTAAAATTTGCAGAAGCAATTATGATCAATAAACGCAATCCAGAATTGTGCAAACAGAAAGACATGTTGGTCAGCTTAAAATTACCGTGATAGATAATTGACATTACTGTGCGAATATGTGTATATTTCACCTTGAAGGATTTATCTAGTTATTTCACGTAAGTTGTGTTATTTCTGCAGTATGTACCTAACGAGATGCAGCGAAATATGCCAGGCAATAAAGCGTGCAATCTAATGTTTGTGTCTTCGTTATTCAAATTCACAACGGGACAACATTGTTTTGAATAATGTTACTGTTAACTCATGGAGAAATATTACGCAGGATAATTCTAGAGAGACTACGAGATGCTAAGGTATGAACAGGCAGGCTTCCAACCAAACAGATCCTCAACTGACCAAATAGTAACAATGTGCACAATAATAGAGTAAAACATCATCCCTTTATATTGGATTTGTGGAATGTGAAAAGGTCTTTGGTAGCAGCGATAGGAAATATCTTTGGAAATTGATGAGGCATTGTGGAATATTTAGAAAAGTATTTATTATCTAGAAAGATTTTTTGTCTGGAATCTACAGGGCAAAAGAAATAGAGGACAACCTAAAAGCACATGGAGGGGGCAAATAGAAACATAAATGATTAATATAGGTAGAACAAGAATCAAACGAAAACAGTAAATTGATTAGAAGAATTAGACGTAGACATTCAAGCTTGTGTGGGAAGTAATGAGGAGAAATAATTTTGAAGACTTAGTGAAACCTGAAAAAGAATTATGGGGAAGAGCAAGGAGATAAACACTTGATGGCTTGGCCACATGGCATAAGGTAAGAACACAGTCCTGACAAAGATTATGGTGTTGTGAGGCAGCGAACCATGATCACTCCCGCTTATCGTCGAGGGACATGTTTATGATGATGAAAATCAAGGCAAGTAACATAAAACTGCACAGAAAATAATATCAAAACAACACGCACAAATATGTTGTGTTAAGTATCTTACCCTCAGCTAAGATAAGCAGCATAAATACACACACTTCGGCTATTACAGGCATGGCGCTAGTTTCAACGCCTGTGACGAAAATCTGCACGGTTGATCAAAGTTGAGGCATGGAAATGTCTGTAATTTCTCTCATAAACAAAAAGTCTATATAGGCTTTCCCCTACGCATATACACATGCATATACCACATCTGGAGATACAAGCCAAGTATTATTGACATGATATGCACAAACATGGTCTAAGCTTACTGGCGTTACTAGGCGGGGTGTATGCAGATTAAGTAGATCATCAAGTGACACACACACTTACAACTCTTCCTGCTTGATGCGTCATCTGGAGACTTCCTGGTCTTAGATAACACTGAGCTTTGTTAACAGTTAGAGTACTGAACCTATAGCGGGTGGGTTTCCCTTCCTTGTTTCAGGGAATATAATATAGAAGTGTGTTGTAGGTTATTATTATTATTATTATTTTCAAATTTTTGAATTTAAAATAAATTTTAATAACAGTGCAGTTTCATGGAACTCAGCGCTCAGATTTTACAATAAGCCAACTTTAAAATATGGTTTTAGAAAGAAAAGTTGAAGACAGCCTGTAAGATGTGATTTTAGAAAGCTAACAGACACATGTAGAAGCTCAAAAGTGACAAAAACTCCATCCTGAGCAAGCACAATAGGAGGTTTCAATCATTAGAATGTTTCAGCCCTTTTACCTCTCTTAAGTGCCCCTGATTCAAGGTCACTGTTCGTACTTGGCGGGGTGGCTGCAAGGGTCGTCACGAGACAGTAACGGTTTTCGGATCTCATTTGATAGATTAGGTTCAATTTCGGTGAGAGACATATTAGACTTTGCCTTACAGTGAGGGACATTGACAGTCTTTACCGAGATCTTCTTTTTAACAGTAGACCTTATGTGCAACATCACTCGGTTTAGTTCCCGAGTTCTGGTTGTCCCTTTACGCCCAGCTGCTTAAGAACATCGCAAACGGAGTTGGAAAACATATCTCTTGTGCCTACCTCTAAAGGCAAATAACCTCGACACTATACGTGTTCTTTCTAAGAGTAATTAATTGCACTTCAAATACTTTAAACATGCATTAATTAGAGTAATCCGTGAAAACGAACTGAATCATCGATAACATAGGTATCTACAGCAAATATAGTATATCAATAATACACTTTGGTAACAACAAGCAACAGTACGTCCAGGAATGTATATCACCTCTCCTAGACATGATTGCAGTGATAAGGATGTGAGTAATACCCATGCATGTACAACATTTACGGAAGTTATAAGAATGTTGGAGACTCTGGACAACAGACTTTCAATGTACAGATGAAACTTACTGCTGATGAGCTTCGTGGAAGAGAGAAATTGTGCAATTGTAATATATCTCGTTTAAGACATTACGTTATCTTTCTGAAACTATCGTTCAGTGATTGTTTCACATCAACTGGGCATCACGTGGTGTGGATTAGAGGTGCGAGTCTGCCTCTAGCTCCAGCAGACCAGTTATAATTTACAGTCTGAACGGATGTTTTTATACATTTACAAGGCAGTTATGCTCCTCCCCCCTCCGCCACGATCCTGCGATATTGAGCGAACATTTCGGAGATCCAGTTGCGCCCCTCAGTTCGAAATTAAAACGAGCAGGCTGAACAGACCTCTGTCAAGAACAAATGTCTGTCCTTGTATACACAGCACATAGTACATCTATGTTCTTGCAAACACAGCACACACTAAATGTCTCTCCCTGTAAACAGAACCCACAGTAAACGTAGGTCCCTGCACACACAGTCTGACCCTGTATAGATAACCCAGCTTAATGTGTGTCCCTCTATACACAGCCCATTGTAAATGTTTGCCCTGTATACACAATCTGGGATAGATGTCTGTCCTTGTATACACAGCCCATGGAAAATATATGTTCTTGTATGCATAGCCCAGAGTGAATGTCTTCCATTAGATACATAATCCATGGTAAATGTCTGCACCAAAAGCCGCAGTCTAGATTAAGTGTCCGTCGCAGTATACACAGCCTAGAATACATGTCTGTCCTTGTATACACATTTCAGGGTACATTTATGTCCATGTATGAATAGTCTAGAATAAACGTCTGTCCTTGTATACATAGCCCAGAGTAAATGTTTGTCGTTGAATACACGGGCCACAGTAAACGTCCATCCTTGTATATTGTGATATATGTGTCATCACCCATTACAGTATTTCTTGAGATAATTATCACATATGGGCGATTTGGATCACCATACATGGTTTTATGCAATCAGCGACATAATTAAACTAAGTGACAACGTATTTAGAACAAGCCTTTGTCTTAAGCGAGCTCAAGTACTGGTTAGCCAGCACAGGTACTTGAGGAATATCCCCGGGACTATCCGGAGCCAGGTTCCAGATAAGACCCGGGAAATGATAGCATTATATTTGCAAATGTAGTCGACAACTTAGCAGGACGATTTCTGAGTTGGGTTGGTTTTTCTAGCCCATTTCTGCTTTCTGTGCCTAAGGTAAGATTATGAATTCATTATACATGCTATGACCGTTCCTCTGAATGAAAAGGGTACATGTATCACTGTGTTTGTATGTGAATTGTTAAACTGTGAGAACAACGCTTCATTGAAAAGATAACCTGAGTGTTCGCTTTCTGCAAAACTGACATGCATATCCCACTGATGGTTCTGCCATGCTTACAGCTTCGTCTGCCATGAGTGACTTGGTATATGCTTTGTGAACGATATCTCGCTATCCATGCATATCATCTGCATTTTTATGTATGCTGTGGAGCTATTCACTCTAAGTGCATATCTTGAACCTGTAGAATGCTGTAGAAATATCACTATCAACGCATATCATGGACATGCTTTTCATGCTTGGGAAATGTTTTTTCTAACCTGCATTGTGAACTATCGTGCACTTAATGGTGAATCTTCTTGTTCACATCTTTTGGAAATATGCAGAATGTGTGATTTATCATGTAATACTTTTCATGAATATGCTATGGGAGTTAAATGAATGCCTTGGTGTGTTATGAGCTACAATCTCATATGGGAAGAAAGAGAAAAGTACCATATATCCATATGTCTCGGAGGACGTGCACCCCACGACAGCATTACACAACTGCTGTTGATGACTTGGCGAATAATTTATGTTCAGGAATTTGCTAACTGCGTTCTTGAAGACTGTCATAATGCAATTCATTCCTGAAGTTTGGGCGCTTATTACTCTTGCAACATTTGGGTAGGTTTTCGAACTGCTTTCTCAAACTCTCTGCTCATAAGAGTCAGGCTGGGAAAGGACAATATGTTCTTGAGTTTGAGGCTTTGATGATGTTGGATGAATATCCATTAGAGAGCTCCTGAATTATTTCATGAAATGACTATATGGTTTCTCATTTGTGTTTGTTTCTTCTTCTGCGTTCATCCGGATTTTTTTCGGATGTGACTGCGTTGTGTCTGTTTACAGCAGAGCTGCGTTCTTGCGTCGTTATGCCAACACATCCGACTTCTGCGGGCATTTGTTGACCGGGTTAACCTTCCCGCGGATTTGTGTTTGTTTCACATGTTAGTGTGTTTAATTATTATTACCCCAACTTCTGGAGTAAACGTTCTAATTTTACCCAATGAGAAAGGCAAATGAATTAAGGATGAAGAAGAAAGAAATCGGCACTTGAGAATAGAGCCTAACCTAATAGGAATGAATACGGGACTTGCATTACAGGCGTGGGAGGATGAGATGTTACTATGACGACTTCATCTGAACATGGTGCTGTCATTTCACCATGCGTTTGTCTCGCCATGCCTGTATCCCACCCTACTTTTGTCGTCTTTGTCTCAGCATGATGCCTTTGACGTAACATACCTTTGTCTCAACATGAGTTTGTCACAACAGAACAACTTTGTCTCATCCTGATAACCGTGCCTTATCTTAATGTCCTTGTCTCATTATGAATTTATCTCATGTGGTATTACAGCATCAATGGAGAACAAGTGTTGATCCCTGAGCAGATACCACACCCACTCCATCAGAGTTGGATTAAACTCCCTCACCATTAGTTTCTTTTCTTTATGTTTGATGATAATTTGGTTACAATAACGTTTGGTTTTCTTTCAAATGTATATCGATTGTTTGCTTGTTTGTTTGTTTGTTTGTTTGTTTGTTGTTGTTGTTTTTTTTGTATTTTTTTGTCTTTTTTTTTTTTTTTTTTGGTTCATTTGTAGCACCAGAGAGATGGTTGGTGTGGATTGGCCTAAACTTGGGATACTTAGTCAACCTGAATTGCTAAAGGATGACTGCAGAGATGTTCAGATCTTTTGAACCTGAACTAAGGAATGAGGTCGTCATTCTTCTCATTTTTTTGGGTTGGATGAGGAATACCTGTCCTATTGAACGAATCCCAGCTTCCGTGTCACCACGCATATTCACAGCCAACTAGGTGTCCATTCTTATATATGTATCGAGTGGTTGGTGTCTAGGGAGACCCAGAGATGTCACCAAACTCACAACCTGGCCTTGTAAACAGGACACTTGGATTTACGAATCGTTCTACTGTTTGCTGTTGAGTTGTTCTGGCCTGTATAAACTACTGGATGGTGTTTATTACTACAGTGCTTACCCTGACCGGAATATCCACGTTTTGACACCGACAAGAGTGATGCCTTCATTTGGATTACCCAAATAGCCTCAACTTCACCAGGCATATGCAGAAAGGTTCAGTACCAAGTCCGAGTTACAACCTCCAGGTATCTATCTGGAGCACTCTATGACATTCCAAAACCAGAGGGTTTAATCCACGCAAGTGCGTAGCTGACCCAGCACATCAGTAGCCGTCAATCGGTGCAGAGGAAGAGGTTTTCCCTACTGCAAGTTGGGAGAACATGTCATTATAAGCAGACATTTTAGTTAAAATTAAGAAGGAGAAAGACTTACTATGATCAACCAGAGAGAGATTATGAGACTGACTTTTTAAATAGATTGACTTATCAATTTCTGAACACGGAGTTGTTTTTAATATTTTTTTTTTTTGGACAGATGTTAGCTGTTTATGCATTTGTGAGTTAGTTTTGGGGAATATATTCTTTCACTGACTTTGTGATTCATATGTGCATAATATTTTGTTGTGGTGCACATAATATCACTATTAAGCTCATATATCTTTCCCAAAGCCCCATTTGTCCTACCAGGTCCGACAATTGTGTAGTGGGCTCAGTTACTGCCGCATTCAAAGTGTGCTGTCCTCTTCTAGGGGTATTAGTTGTAACCTCATTCATCATCATCATGTCGTCCCCGTGGTTAGTTTTGGACTCTTCTCTCAGCCGCATCTCAGACTCTGCTTTTAGCTTTGCGGCCTCCCATCACTTTATTTTACTGATAGTCGAATTATTTCATTCTACCCGAACATCATGGCCCACTGTTATAACTCAAACTCCATACATCTTTGATAACGCAACACGAGTGCAGGTTTGTGACGATCTATTCCTCAAAACGGTTTACAATGTTTACTCGCAATTGCACACACAATTATGCAACACTGTATCACAAATCTACACCACATTTCTACACGAATACTATGATAGCGGCATAATGTAAGCCGTTGCTATCTTCCTTAGCGTGGTGCGTCCGCACACGACAACACCCACGACTCGAATGCCCTTGTCACCTTTGCAAATTGTGCGTATTTGCTCCGGCGATCAATCTCGGCGTGCGCCACGTTGGTCGAAACCAATAACTGTCACATCCTTCCGCGTGACAATCTTTCAAAATGCCATGAGCTCCAATTCGACTCATGACACCTCCCAATATAGTGTTTAAATTAGAACCATTCGTTGGATTCGATTTATTGTTGATGTTTGTGCAACAATCGGTTGTTCACTTTTGTTACATAATACTGTTTAAGACTTGGGGTATGATCAAAGTGAGGGGGAATAACTACGCAGAGACACAGTTTTCCTTATAGAGTGAGTTACTTCCTCTGTTGTCTGTGGTAAATTGTCTTGAACCCAATCGCTTCCATGGGAGACCCTTTCTTCATAAATTAGAGTAGGACCTTAAACGTTCTGTCTAATTCTTCACTTGGGGGTTTGGAGCCATTTCAGGATTTCCTAGGAAGGCTGAGAATGATACCCCATCCCATACGGGATACCCTTAGCAAACCTAGTCATATGACTATTATTTATCTTTATGACCTCACATATACACAGCCCATAGTATATGTCTATCCTTGGATACACAGGCCACAGTAAATGTCCATCCTTGTATACACAGCACAAGGTAGGTGTCTATCCTTGAACACACAGGCCACAGTAAATATCTATACTTGTATACACTGCCCAGAGGACATGTCTATTCTTGAATACACAGGTCACAGTAAAAGTCCATCGTTGTATACACTGCACATAGTATATGTCTATTCTTGTATACACAGCCCAGAGTGAATGCCTGTCTCAGAGATCACCACTATTGCCCCAGGATAAATAGCCACATAATCATCTCATTACAGAGCACCAGATAAAAACTTATAGACGTATGTGCGGCCAAAAGGGTCTCTATTCTAGACGATTTTCATCCCCCGAAGGAACCTCGTGCAATGTTGCAGTTTGGCATACGACACGACACGTATGAAAATTTCCAATAAGCCATGATCATGATGAGACTGCTGTTGTACACGCACGTCGTGCCTATTTGGTCAGCTGAAGTGCAGCAAAGTTTTTTTGGGGAAATAATGTTGTCGTTAAGATGATTAGCCTGGGCCTCGAACCTCGACGTTTTCTCAGTTAATCTACACTAGGAATCACCACTGTTACCTGTTATTTTCAATATGTATACAATAGGAATTACCACTTCCCATAAATTACGCTTTCGACACTTTTCACATTTATTCTAGACGTATAAATAGACATTTACTATGGACTGTGCATCAAGGTACATGCATTTACCATGGAAATCCCTGTAGCGAATGTTCGTGGGGGACTTCAGCCGATCTGACGAACGCACCTACGTGTATATACTGCTGCTTCTATTCTTATCTCTCATTACACAAATGTCGATGCATATGATGATTATAAATACATGTATATGTTTATTTCATAATGTACACAATTGTGACGAAAAAGGGAGCTGATCACCTACCTAATATGGCAAATTCCATACTGCACCTCCAAATGGCAGAGGATGGGGAGTATACCAAGGTGTGGCAAACGCAGCTCTGAAGATCGAGGAATAATCAGGATAAATGGACAACTCTGCAGCTGAGCAGAGCAGTTCGCTCAACTTTCCTGGCAGTCGGAAATTGCATGCAAAGGCATGGGTGTGAGACTTCCGTGTGAATTTTGAAGTAAACGGGAGACCACCACATTACCTTTCCAAGATCTCATTCATTTTAGCTGTATATATATAGTTCTCTCTCTCTCTCTCTCTCTCTCTCTCTCTCTCTCTCTCTCTCTCTCTCTCTCTCTCTCTCTCTCCCCCCCCCCCCCCCCCCCCATAAAAATAATAAAATAAAAAACCAAGCAATTGAATGCGGATAATTTCATACAATCATCTCATCATTTTCCTCTTGTACCTTGCGGTGTTGAGATGAAGTATAAACAGCGGGCGAGTGTCCGCTTATGGACTTCATTTTTCGATATTCCCATGGACTCTGCTATTCCCTCTGTCCATCGTTTACGTGGTCGGCCTCTTCCTCTGCTTCCGTCTGGTGTGTACATCATTGCTTTTTGTAGTATAATGTCAGTTGGTAACCTAGTTGCATAGGCCAATCCATTTAACTTGCTGCCTTTTGATAAAATCTAGTGCTGCTATAACCACCACTTTAGTCCTGATTTCTTCATTTCTGACCTTATCTATTCTTGATACATTGATTATTCTACTCAGGAATCTCATTTCTGTTGCTGTGTGTTTTTTTTTTTTTTCACTTTCTCTATCACTGTCCAGGTTTGGCATTGGTAGCATTGAGTTGGTAGGAAGATTGTGTTGTAATGTGCTTTCTTAGTAACTATTGATACATGTTTGTTCTTCCGTATTGGTGCCTTTTGTCCAATAATTTGGTTTGCCTTATTGTATATATATTCGATCTCGTCTTCTGATTTGCCATTTGATGATATTATACTTCCTAGGTATTTGAAACTCTTTACTTGTTTCAGGAGGTGTTCGTTTAAGTGAGTTGTTGTTGTTTCTTTCTTCTTTAGTTAAAGTCATTTACCTCTGTTTTACTTGTGCTAATTTTCAAGTTATGTTCCCTACACAATTCGTTTAGATTATTCATGTGGTCTTGTAATTCAGCTTGTTATTGTGCTATTAGTGCTTGGTCGTCCTCAAACAGAAGTTCTCTAATGGTGTAATTTGCAGATGGTTCTTCTTCTGTGTTCTCGTCATGCGATGTTCTTGTGGTCCCTGTTTAGCTGATTTCTTTACATATGTTGTCTATATAGGTTATGAACAAGAGAGGGGACAGGATCTTATGGTGAAGGGTTCTGAGTGTTCTCCAGTTGCTCTCAATATGTATTCACTGTTTTTGTTAGATGTGTACTCACTCCATATTGTTTAAGGATTTCCCACAGCTTGTTTCTATCTAATCTATCAAATGCCTTTTCTTAGTTGACAAATGCTAAGTAGAGTGTTTCATTAAATTCGATTGATTATTCTATAAGTTGTCTAAGATCAAATATTGCATCTGTGCATCCTTTGTTTTTTCCTACATCCATGTTGTATTTCGCTTAGCTGGGGGTCTATAGTAGTTCGTAGTCTTGTCTCCAGAATTTTGCAAAATACTTTCCCAGTATGACTCAAAAGGGAAATGCGTCTGTATTATGTGCATTCTCTTTTGCTGCCTTTGTTTTCCCAGATTATGATAATTACGGCTTTTCCCCAGTCTGGTAGTGTCTGTTTTTCTACCCAAAGCATGGTTGAATAGTCTATGTAGCCATGCTGTTCCTACTTTTCTTGCTGATTTAATTAGTTCTTTTGGTATTTGGTATGTCCTGAGTGCAGTGTTGTCGGTTCTTAATTCAACTCAACTCAACTCTTTTGGTATTTCATCTTGTCCCGGTGATTTGTTCAATGGGGCTAATCTGATGGCTTCTATAATTTTTTCTTTCAGTATGTCAGGCTCTAGTTCTTCGGTGACATCTGTGTAGGCTTCTTGAATTTTTGTGACATCTGATGGAATGTTGAGAAGTTGTTCGAAGTATTGCTTTTGCTGTTTATTATTTGCACTCGTCTTCTTGTAGAAGTTTCTAGTTGCCTCCTTGTAATTTTTATTTAGGGTTTCTCCATACTCCTCTCAGTCTTTTTGTTATTCTCTCTTTACTATTCAATTCACATGTCTTCTCGCTATTCTATATTCTGTGTAATCACGATCCTGTTTGCTCTTCAATCACTTTTTATATTGTTTTTTTTTTACTTTTTGTCTTGTAAAGCTTTCTTTACCTCTGCATTCCACCAACTTCTTATTTTCTTCATCCGTGTTTTGCGTTTTTATTTTCGTGGTTTCATATGTTATTTTTGCAGTATTTAAAATGCTTTATTTGAACATCTCCCATTCTTCTTCCACTGTTTTTCTTTCTATATGTAATTTTACAAAGATTTCAGTTAGTTCTTTCTCATAATTTTTCCTCACTGCCTTGTCTTTGATGTGTTTTTTTTTTTAAAGTTTACTGATTCGCATGGCTTGTATTTTCCCGGTCTTTGCTTTCTTCTTCTGTTGGTTCTAATTGTGGCAACAACTGCTTTGTGGTCCGTGTTTATACTTAAGTTGGGCACTGCCCTTGCATCTAATATAAATATTTCTACAACAAGCGACATCTGGGAATGGTGATTCTTATTCGCGACAGTATGGTTGCTTCAGAGTTAGACATGTCTATGTGGGACAATGACGACATACAATTACAGGCGGTTAGAGTCCAATCCAGTCTACTATTCGTGTTGGTTAATGTTTATGCCTAGAAGTGGCAGTGCTTAAAGTGACATTTTAGGTCACGAAAAACAATGGCATTTTCTGTGGCGATTTCAACGCTGAAGGCAGATCATGGAGAAACATTTCCTCCAACACACAGGGGTAGGAGCTCGAGACTCCACTTGAACCCATTGACCTGGTTTGTATCACTGTGGCTGTGTCACCAGAACAGCAAGTTGCCCGGGTTAAGATGACAGTGCTATTGATCTGGCGCTGGTTTCTCCTGCACTCATTACAGTGTGCAGATGTGGTGTCCTATGGTACCATGGCAGCGACCACCACCCTTGCAGCATATTGGTGGAGAAAGGCAGAACCAGGCAGCATAAGTCAACGGTCAAGACTTTCCAGTATGACAGTACAGGGCAAGATGTGGTGAGTAAAATAAGGTGCGACAAGTGCAGAAAGTTTCAGGGCAGGAAAAAATGCTGGGAGCAGCCACCCTGGTGGAATTTTGAGGTGGAGAAGGCCTGGATGGATAAGCGTAGTGCTGTAAGGAAATGGCAAAAAGCCAAGAAGAACAGAGTTGCCCATCCTAATTCATACATGCACTTAGAAAGAGAGATGCACACAAAAGTAAGCTATTTCAAAAAACTGGTTAAGGTGGTTAAAAGTGAAAAATGGGCAGAGGTATGTCAAAGAGTAAGCACAGACAAGCCACTGAAATTGTTCTGGCGACTACATAAAAGCATGAGTGGGGTAGTCAAGAATAAGAGAATTTCTGACTTCCAAGGTGCTGACCTCATCTGGCAGAGGACTGACGAGAACAAGGGCAAAGTCCTCTTCGAACGCTTTCTAGAGCAGAGCAACCAGACAGACATGAAAGGTCGAAATCTTGCCAAGGAGGTCATCTAAGACAGGTCTTCTCCCAGATCATTTCGGATGAAGACACAGTGACAGTGAAAGGAATCAAGGCTGTGCTTCGACGATCAATAAAATGGCGCTCCAGGGCCAGATGGCATAAGATATGACGATATCAATAGGTGTACCGACAATGAGCTAGAGAAACTAGCAGACATGTACAACAACAGTATAGGGAGTACTATCATCAAGGAGGAGTGGTTACACAGCTATCTGATTCCCTTGCCGAAGCCTGGCAAAGACCACAAAAAATTCAGGGATATCGAGTAATAACCATGCAGAATACAATAGGCAAACTGCTATAGAAGTTAATTGTCAGAAAAAATATCAAGCCAGCTAGAAATGCAAGGTGTTTTCCCACCCACACTGGGAGGGTGCGTCCCAAAAGAGAAACCTGGACCAATGCAGCAGTTTTTGCCCATGATGTTTATGGAGGTTTCCACTCAGGCATTGAAACCTTTGCTGCAGCGATTAATCTGGTTGACGCATACAACAGAGTACCATTGGATTTTCTAATGCTTCAGCTTCTTGAACTCAAGATAAGTCCGTTCCTCCTTAGTTGGATCGCTGCAGCCCTCTTCCAACGGAAAGTAGTTTTTAGATGTGGCAGTTAGGACGTCGGAACCAACAACAATATATCCTGGCCTACCACAGGGATCACCATTATCTCCGGTACTGTTCAACGCCCACACTGTGAGAATCACCAGCGAGCAGATCACTGGACCGGGGAGGACATTATCATATGCCGACGATGTTTTAGTGTATTGTCAGGGTAAGAATAGAGATCAAGTTGCTGTGGAACTGCAAACCGAACTCAAACGCATAAGTACTTGATGTGCTGAAGCTGGGGCATTGGTCAACCCAACAAAGGCAACAGTGACTTGGTTCTCTTTGAATAATCATATTGTCAACACGCCAACACAACTGTTAATCTGTGTTCAGAGACTGTGGAAAGAAATCAGGCAATGAATTACCTGTGGATACGTTTTGATCGAAGCCTTGCTTTTAATGAGCACATAGACCAGGTGATAACGAGGGGTTTGGCTGCACTGCGGGTGATGGCGGCAGCAAACTATGAGATGCGTCATCTATGCCTCGTGTACGAGGGGCTGGTCATGTCTGTTTTTGAGTATGCGATGGCGATCCTGACTCTCAACCGTAAGCAGATAGGAAGTATGAAAGGATACAAAACGAGACTATGCGCATTATTCTTGGATGTACAAGAGATACAGCATGCAGGGCGATGCGCTACCTTCTTGATTTTCCAACCATTGAAGACAGACTACAAATTTGCAGAGCACGTGCCTACCTCAGAGTCAACGCAAACACACAACATCCACTGCATAATGAAATTAGGAAGGTGAAGGGCAGCAGGTTAGAAAGAGGAAGGTCGTGGATCTGTCAAGCGGAAGACATTCTTCAACAGTGTGTTCACTGGAGGACTTAGAACCTGGCGAGAAGTGGGTACAAGTGCCAACAGATTTCTGTACGTCCTTTTCAGTTTGCATCCAACTAGACAGAAAATGCAGACAAGAAAATCCGGCTGCTGTGGAGGCGGAAGTACAAGCGTTGATCTTCGAGAATTCGTTAGACGGTGATGCTGTCATTTACACAGATGGGTCGGTCGTCCGACATGTGAGAAGCTCATGGGCCTTTACGGCGCGGGCCGGAGGGAGAATTGTGAAGGAGGACTGGTGCTTTTGTTGAGACCACAAGTAGCCTGACTATGGAAGTCATGGCAGTAAGTAAAGCAATAACATGGCTCGAGACACAGACATTCACTAGGGCATGTGTCCTTAGCGACTCAATGAGCATGCTCAAGAGGATAGAGACGGGGTGGATCCGAAGAGAGTGGTTGCTGTCTCTGGAGCGGTCTCGGCTGGCAAAGATTAGTTTCATCTTCGTGCCAGGGCATGCGGGAGTACAAGGGAATGAGCGGGCTGACAAGCTCGCAGGTATGGCTAATGTGGAGGGCGGATGCGCCATGGACCAGGCTGACATTCTGAATGCGCTACGAGAAGTAAGACTTTTGCGAGAACCAAGTGATGACTGCGAATCTACAACCATGGTCAGACTGCGAGAACAGCAAATTAAAAGAGGTGTGGCCAAACAAGAACACTACGCAGGAAGCCAAAGAAGATTGATAAACCAGCACAGAACTGATGTCGTTAGCCGCTACACGCTGCGGGATTTGCTGAGGAGGGGATCCGAGCACTTATGGACTGAATGGTTCGATGTGAAATGAGGATGATCTGTCGACTAGCTAACTAACTATCTAATATATTTATCTTTCTGTTATTTCTTGTTAATATGAAATCAATCTGGTTTTTGGTATCTAGATCGCTCCATTTATATTATGTGTATATTTGTGAGTCTTTGTGTTTATAAAATGTGTTTGTTACAATCAACCTTATAAATCATGTCATCCAACGTTTACTCGGAATTATAAAGAACGAACGAACGAACGAATGAACTTTATTTTCAAAGTGTAACAAATTGGGCACACAGGCTCGTCTTACATTCTATACACGTTACGAGAATTAACAGAGATATCAATAACTACATAGAAAGATATATCATCATAACTATGTGCCGCGCCGATATGCGTAGGCGGTCACATTTTGCCATCTTATACGATCACCAGAGTCGTAGATCTGCTCAGTGTTCTTGTCTCGACCATGCCATGTGACCAAATCATCCAAATATTTACTTCTCTGCCTTACTTTTGTTCTTTTCCCCTCAATCTTGCCAGTTGTCAGTTAGTTCTCTTGTTTATTTATCCTCATAATGTGCCCAAAATATGTTGACTGTATACGTTTAATTTCTCTAATACGTTTACGGTTGTTATTTGTTTCTTTGGGACCTGCTCATTGGTTTTTCTGCATGTCCATGGTATTCTTTGCAATTTCCTCAGAAACCACATTTCCAATGCTATTGGATGTTTTTGAAACTTGTCTGCTCATTGTCCACGTTTCATTTCCATACAAAAGTATAGGTTCTTTGTAGGAATTCAACACTTTTTTCCTCCTTGCAACTGGCATATTTTTATTAGTCAATATGTTTTCCATCTTGCAAAAGGCTACATTTGCCATAGCGATTCTTGTTCTAATCTCTTAAAAGCACCTCCCATCAGATAGATGCATGACTGTTCCAAGATAGTTGTACCGATACACTTGTTTAAGAATTTTCCCATTTACCTGTCTATTACATTGTGGTATTTCTTTCTTCTTAGTGACGACCACAATCTCTGTCTTCTTACACTTTAATTCTAACTCTGGTTGCTCACTGTGTACAATAACCACATCTGCTAAATGTTGCAGATCCTGTTCATTGACTGCAATCAATACTGTATCATCCGCAAATTTAATGTTATTAGCGTTATTTCACCCTATGGCGAAACAGCAGAGTGTTTTGCACACATGAACAATGAGGAAGAGAAATTGATCTCACCATGTAATATCCTAAAGACGGCAATGAGACGACAACAAAAGGGACAAAAAAGCGATACTGGTAATTCTTGGCCCCCTGCAAATGAGCTTGTTAACATGCTCAGTGAAGAGACAACTTCTATAGTGAATAAGGAAGTGCATAATGACGAATGCATCCCAAATTCTTGTGAAAGGACGCATTCTGACAATACCTACCTGAAAAGTAGAATGAGAAGTCTGAGAAGTCTCTCTTAAAAAGAGAGGTGTTAGGCAGGGATGTGTGATGTCTCCAGATCTTTTTTCCCTATACAGCGAACATATTTTCAGAAATGTAGAAGATATAAATGGAATCAGCATTGGAGGACGAAACATCAATAACATTAGATATGCTGATGATACAGTATTAATTGCAGACAATGCGCAGGATCTGCAACAATTAGTAGATGCGGTTGTTGTACACAGTAAGCAACTGGGGTTAGAATTAAATTGTAAAAAGACACAGGTTATGGTCATCACTAGAAAGAACGAAATACCACAATGTAATATACAAGTAGCCGGCTTCCTGGTCTAGAGGTTAGCAACTTTTCTCCGTAATCTCGTATAATCTCGTAAGTAACGTGACCACGGTGAGAATCAGCAGTGATTCGAATCGCGTCGGTAACTTACGGGGTATTTGAGCCGGCCGCTCAGAAAGCAATGGAAAACTACTGAGCGTAATCTTGCCAAGAAATCAACAATCAGCTGAAAGATGCTGATGTTGACAGCGATGTCCTGTAAAGGATATGCAAACATTATCATTATTAATATACAAATAAATGGGAATCTTCTCCAACAAGTGAATCGGTACAATTATCTCGGAACAGTCATAACATCTGTGGTGTAAGGTAAAGAGAGAGGGATAGTACCTCACTGTGAGTGACAGCCATATCCCAAGGGATAGACCAGGGTCCTATTTGGTTCCCATCTCTTTACCTAGCTCATGTATTGGCTCCACGAATACAGCTTGTGTACGGCGGTGGCCACACCACGGGCAACAGTCTTGGCTGACTGGCTAAACTACATGAGTGAAGTAGGGGTAATATCCTATTAAGGGAATGTCCATCCCTAGTACACAAAGACTGGGACGGTGGAGAAGGCGGATGAATCTAAATAGATCAACGGCTTCGAAAGCGAAACAGCAGAGTGTGTGGCACACATGAGGCGTGTTCAGGACATGATAGTGAACATGGCTGGCCATCGTGGAAGAGATTGGGACCTCACCATGTAATATCCCAATGACAGCAATGGTAATTCAACAACAAGAAAAAAGCGATACAGGGTAATTCTTGGCCCCCTGGAGATGAGCCCTGTTGTAAATATTCACAGGGAAGAGACAACTCCTATAGTGAATAAGGAAGTGCATAATGACGAATGCATCCCAAATTCTTTCGAAAGGGTGCATTCTGACAATACCTACCTGAAAAGTAGAAGGAGAAGTCTGAGAATTGGTACATGGAACGTACGCACCGTATATCAAGCAGGGAAGTTTGATAACCTTATTGCAGAGGCAAAAAACATGAATTTAGATATCTTAGGCGTATCTGAAACAAGATGGACAGATACAAGTTGTATAAGGAGAGAAGATTACGTATTCATTAATTCAGGAGGAGGTCATCACGAGAGAGGAGTAGGAATTTTAGTAAAACTAGATTTGGAGAAAAATATTAGTGGATTCTGGACTCATAAAGATAGGATGATACTTCTCAAAATTAAGGCAAGACCGTTCAACATAGTAATTCTTCAGACATATGCTCCAACAACTGATTATAGTGATGAACTGCTATAAGAATACTATGAAGACCTACAACGAACACTAAAAGTTGTAAAATCATCAGAGGTCCTAATTGTCATGGGAGACATGAACGCAAAAGTTGGAAAAAATAAATATAAGCAGATAGTAGGGCAATATGGGAAACAGAAACGACAGAGGAGACCGGCTGATACAGTTCTGTGAAGAAAACAATCTTATTGTTAGCAACACATTTTTCCAACATAACCCTAGGAAACTGTATACATGGAAACACCGTGGAGATAGAACAAGAAACCAAATTGACTACATTAAGATTAGAAATAGATTTAAAAACAATGTTAATTAAAAATGCCAAAACATACCATGGTGCTGATATAAACTCTGACCATAATCCCGTAGTTTTAAAATTACAAATAAAACTTAATATCCCAGGAATAAGGACATCGAAGACACCTCAAGTAAATATATCGGCATTGAAACAACCAGAAGTAAGTCAACTATACCTAGTTGAAGTCAAAAATAGATATGATGGGCTAATCATTGAAAGTATGGAACAATATCGACGTGAAAATCGTGAGGATAAAATTACAACAAAATGGGAAAGTTTAAAAACCAGTATTCAGATTGCAAATACCACCTTGCCAGTGAAGATTAATAAGAAAAAACAATTTTGGATAACCGATGAAATCTTGAGTAAAATGTCTCCAAAAAAAAAAAAAAAAAGAAAGCAAATAACACTCCAGAGTATATAGTAATAGATAGAGAAATACGTCACATGTGCAGAGTTGCCAAAGAGGAGTGGCTGCAGAAACATTGCAAAGAAATAGAGGATCTGGAAATAAAACACAACTCGAAAGAATTACATGAACACATAAAAAGATTTACAAAGAAGAAAAATAATATAACAGGAAACGGTTGTATCAGAGGAAAAAATGGAGAAATTATAATTAATAACACTGACATAATAAAAAGATGGACAGAGTACACAGAAGATTTATTCTGGGACAACAGGGTCAATAGACCAACATTGTATAATACTCAAGATGGACCAAAAATACTAATGGCTGAAATAGAAAAGGCTGTTAAAAAGATGAAAGAAGGAAAGACTGCAGGTCCTGACAAGATTACAACAGAGATGATAAAATCCTTATCCAGATTCAGCATTGAAACTATCACAGAATTATGTAATGATATATATATATATATATATATATATATATATATATATATATATATATATATATATATATATATATATATATATATATATATATATATATATATATATATATATATATATACATACTAGCTGACCCGGCCCGGCTTCGCCCAGTCCCTGGTGGGGAGCATCTCATTTAATTCATATAAGTAGTCATATAAGTTCTCGTTCCCGTTACCGACTGTCTGTCTGTCTGTCTGTCTGTCTGTCTGTCTGTCTGTCTGTCTGTCTGTCTGTCTGTCTGTCTGTCTGACCCGGCCCGGCATCGCCCAACTCCTGGTGTGGAGCATCTCATTTAATTCATATAAGTAGTCATATAAGTTCCCGTTCCCGACTCTCTCTGTCTGTCTGTCTGTCTGTCTGTCTGTCTGTCTGTCTGTCTGTCTGTCTGTTTGTCTGTCTGTCTGTCTGTCTGTCTGTCCGTCCCTCCCTCTCTGTCTGTCTGTCTGCCTGTCTGTCTAATCATTTATTGGTTGCAGTTAGAACAACCTTAAATAAACGAAGACCAACTTACAAAAAGCATTAGAAAGAGCACTTGAAAGGTCTTTACATCTTCCCCAACAATTAACTTGGGTAAATGGAGCAGCGGCAGCAGCATCAGCAGAAGAAGGAAAAGGAGGAGTAGGAGCTGGGAGGAGGAAGAGGGAGGTGGAGGAGGGAGGAGTTAGGAGAGAGGAAGAGATAGGCGGAGAGAGGAGGAGGAGGGAGGAGGAAGGAGGAGGAGTAGGGAGGAATAGGAGGGAGGAGGAGTGATTAGGAGGAGGAGAGAGGAGGTAGGAGAAGGGAGGAGGAGGGAGGAGGAAGGAGGAGGCAGGAGGAGGAGGCAGGAGGAGCGAAGAGGAGGAGGAGGGTAGGAGGAGGAAGAGGGAGGGAGAGGAGGAGGGAGGAGGAAGGAGAAGGAGGGAGGAGAAGAACGCAGGGGGAGGAGGAGGAGGGAGATGGAGGAGGAGGGAGGAGGAGGAGAGAGGAGGAGGGAGGAGGTGGAGGGAGGAGGTGGAGGGAGGAGGCGGAGGGAGGAGGAGGGAGGAGGAAGAGGGAGAAGGATGAGGGAGGAGGAGGGGAAGGATGAGGAGGGAGGAGGAGGAAGAGGGATGAGGAGGAGGAGGGAGGAGGTGGAGAGAGGAGGAGGTAGGAGGAGGAGGAGGGATGAGGGGGAGGACGTAGGAGGAGGAGGGAGGAGGAGGGAGTAGGAGGAGAGAGGAGGAGAACGGAGGAGGAAGGAAGAGGAGTGATTAGGAGGAGGGAGGAGGAAGAGGGAGAAGGAGGACGGAGAAGGAGGAGGAGGGAGGAGGAGGGAGGAGGAGGTAGGAGGAGGAGGAAGAGAGAGGAGGAGGGATGTGGAGGGAGGAGGAGGGAGGAGGTAGAGGTAGGAGGAGGGAAAGAGGAGAGAGGATGAGGAGGGAGGAGGAGAAGGGAGGAGGTGAGGGAGGAGGAGGGGGAGGAGGGTAGGAGGGGGAGGGAGGAGAAGGGGGAGGAGGGAATAAGGGGAGGGACGTAGAATTAGAAGGAGGGAGGAGGAGGGATTTGGAGGAGAGAGGAGGAGAAGGGAGGAGGAAGGAAGGGGAGTGATTAGGAGGAGGGAGGAGGGCGAGGAGGTAGGAGGAAGAGGGAGGAGGAGGGAGGAAGGAGGAGGAGGAGAAAGAGGGAGGAGGAGGAGGGAGAGGGAGGAGGGGAGAGGAAGAGGAAGAGGGTAGGAGGAGGAGGAGGGGAGAGGAGGAGGAGGATTTTAACGCATATGCCTGTCTGTCTGTCTGTCTGTCTGTCTGTCTGTCTGTCCGTCCCTCCCTCTCTGTCTGTCTGTCTGTCTGCCTGTCTGTCTAATCATTTATTGGTTGCAGTTAGAACAACCTTAGATAAACGAAGACCAACTTACAAAAAGAATTAGAAAGAGCACTTGAAAGGTCTTTACATCTTCCCCAACAATTAACTTGGGTAAATGGAGCAGCGACAGCAGCATCAGCAGAAGAAGGAAAAGGAGGAGTAGGAGCTGGGAGGAGGAAGAGGGAGGTGGAGGAGGGAGGAGTTAGGAGGGAGGAAGAGATAGGCGGAGAGAGGAGGAGGAGGGAGGAGGAAGGAGGAGAGGAGTAGGGAGGAATAGGAGGGAGGAGGAGTGATTAGGAGGAGGAGAGAGGAGGTAGGAGAAGGGAGGAGGAGGGAGGAGGAAGGAGGAGGCAGGAGGAGGAGGCAGGAGGAGCGAGGAGGAGGAGGAGGGTAGGAGGAGGAAGAGGGAGGGGGAGGAGGAGGGAGGAGGAAGGAGAAGGAGGGAGGAGAAGAACGCAGGGGAGGAGGAGGAGGGAGATGGAGGAGGAGGGAGGAGGAGGAGAGAGGAGGAGGGAGGAGGCGGAGGGAGGAGGTGGAGGGAGGAGGCGGAGGGAGGAGGAGGGAGGAGGAAGAGGGAGAAGGATGAGGGAGGAGAAGGAGGGGAAGGATGAGGAGGGAGGAGGAGGAAGAGGGATGAGGAGGAGGAGGGAGGTGGAGAGAGGAGGAGGTAGGAGGAGGAGGAGGGATGAGGGGGAGGACGTAGGAGGAGGAGGGAGGAGGAGGGAGTAGGAGGAGAGAGGAGGAGAATGGAGGAGGAAGGAAGAGGAGTGATTAGGAGGAGGGAGGAGGAAGAGGGAGAAGGAGGACGGAGAAGGAGGAGGAGGAGGAGGAGGAGGAGGAGGAGGTAGGAGGAGGAGGAAGAGGAGGAGGAGGAGGGATGTGGAGGGAGGAGGAGGGAGGAGGTAGAGGTAGGAGGAGGGAAGAGGAGAGAGGATGAGGAGGGAGGAGGAGAAGGGAGGAGGAGAGGGAGGAGGAGGGGGAGGAGGTAGGAGGGGGAGGGAGGAGAAGGGGGAGGAGGGATAAGGGGGAGGACGTAGAATTAGAAGGAGGGAGGAGGAGGGATTGGGAGGAGAGAGGAGGAGAAGGGAGGAGGAAGGAAGGGGAGTGATTAGGAGGAGGGAGGAGGGCGAGGAGGTAGGAGGAAGAGGGAGGAGGAGGGAGGAAGGAGGAGGAGGAGAAAGAGGGGAGGAGGAGGGAGAGGGAGGAGGGGGAGAGGAAGAGGAAGAGGGTAGGAGGAGGAGGAGGGGAGAGGAGGAGGAGGATTTTAACGCATATGCCTGTAGACAACTGCAGCGAAAAGGTGGGTCTGTCTATCTATCTGACCCGGCGTGGCTTTGCCCAGCTCCTGGAGGGTAGCGTCTCATTAAATTCATACAACAAAAAAAGTAACTTAAAAGAATGTCCTTCCACACACCATCCATTATTTTTAATGAAAACTCTTTCTAATCACCTGCATGACTACAGTAACTTCTTAAGCATAAAAAGATGAGTTACAATGTTATGCATTGTGCATTATTTTTATGAAAACTTTGAAAATGCCTTACAGATTGTATCATTATTTATTATAACTCATATGCCGGTACATAACTATGGACAAAGAGTTTATAAATCTTTGAAAACGATGCCACAATATGACTATAAGTTATACAGAAAAGTTATGCCCCTTGAAATAACTCATACAGAGTTAAGTCCCCTGAGATATATTAAATTATAATGAAAAGTGAAAAATGAAATAATATTGGGTAAGCAGCCGATTTCACACTAAAAAAATATGACAGTGGGCTGCACTGGAATGAAAGGAAGACGTGTAGAAAATTTCATCTCAATCGGATGGGCCGTTCGCGAGCGCACAAAGGACATACGGACATACAGACAGACAGACAGACAGACAGACAGACAGACAGACAGACAGACAGACAGACAGACAGACAGACAGACAGACAGACGGAGATCGCAATTTATATATAAGAAGATTTGTACTGGGAACAAGTGGCGTCTATTAGATGCGGAAATAACTATTCGTCGCCTATAGAGATAAAAAGAGAAGTACGGCAGGGATGTGTACTGTCCCCAAGCCTCTTCAACCTATACCCAGAAAGAATGTTTAAACAAGTTGAAATGTCTGGACTCAACATCAATGGAAGAATCATAAACAATCTTAGATATGCTGACGATACCGTGTTACTAGCACAAAGTGAGCAAGAGTTGCAACACCTAGTGGAAGAAGTAAACAGGCACAGTGCAGAATGTGGCTTAGATATTAACATCCAAAAAACAAAAACTATGATAATTAGCAGTGAAAAGGAAAGGTCATCAATGAACATCACAGTAAACGGGCAGATACTAGAACAAGTAACAAGTTTCTCTTATCTTGGACATATAATAACAGATGATGGCAGAAGTGAAATGGAAATCAAAAAGAGAATAGGAATGGCCAAAAATGCTTTCAACGGCATGAAATCAGTATTAACATCTAGAGAGATTAATAACGCATTAAAAATGAGAATTGTCAAATGCTACGTATATTCAACGCTACTGTATGGCGCGGAGTCCTGGACATTGAACAAGCAACTAGAAAGTTGCATAGAAGCCCTGGAGATGTGGATATACAGACGAATAGGTCGTATTTCATGGAAACAAAAACAATGAAATGCAGAGGTCCTAGAAAAACTGGGAATGAAGAGAGAGTTGATGAAACAAATAAAGAGGAGACAAGTGAAATATTTTGGCCACGTTAAAAGACATGATACTCTTATAAAAATCATACTGGAAGACAAGGTTGAGGGCAAGCGAGCAAGGGGTATACAACGCTACAAGTGGGAGGATAACATCAAGAGATGGACGAACATCAGCCTGACAGAATGTACAGTCAAGGCGAAAGACAGACAGTGTTGGAGATCCACTGCATCCAACCTTCATTGCAGAGACGGCACCTGATTGATTGATTGACATAAAATCTGATGGGAGATGCCTTGAAGAGATTAGAACAAGAATCGCCATGGCGAAAGTAGCCTTTAGCAAGATGAAAAACATTCTGACCAATGAAAAGATGTCAATTAAAACGAGAAAAAGAGTTTTGAGGGGATACATAGAGCCTGTTCTTTTGTATGGATGTGAAACTTGGACAATGAGCAGTCAAGCTGAAAGACATCTGATGGCTGCAGAAATGTGGTTTCTGAGGAAAATGCAAAGAATACCATGGACAGACAGAAAAACCAATGACCAAGTACTACAGGAGACAAATGACAATCGTAAATTGATTAGAAAAATTAGACGTAGACAGTCAAAATTGTTTGGACATGTTATGAGAAGAAATGGATTGGAGAACTAAGTGACAACTGGCAAGATCGAAGGGAAAAGACCAAGAGGAAGACCGAGAGGAATACCTGAATGGCTTGGCCACATGGCATGGACGAGACAGGAACTCTGAGCTGATCCACGACTCTGGTGATTGAGTGAAATCGTGAGTCAGGACCTCCACGCTTTCCGGCATGCACATGATTGATTGACTGAAGCATAGCTGCACCAGAGAAACAATAATCGGTTTGAGGACGTTGATTAAAAATATATAGAAGTTCAGAGAAAAAAAAAATTTTTAAATGTAGGTTTTTGGATCAAAAAAGGCTTTGTTATGTGAAAACCTGAACGTTTTAATTACATGTCTTCAAGATATGGGGTTTTAAGGTGGGCCCAATAACCCCCTATTATATTTTTTTTGGGAAACCCAAGTGGCGACACTTAGTTTCGGAATAATTATTCGTCGCCCTAAAGATCTTAAAATTTTTCCTTTTAAATACAAAAGAAAAAAATTTACATCCTATTGTGATCGATAACGCATTCACCGTCCTTGGAACTTAGTTTTTTCAATGTGAACCAATCTAGATCGTGGGATATTGAACACCGGACAAAAAATACAAGTCCCGAACACCGCCACCTCTACATTCTAAAAATGATCCCTGAGATGTTATCGCGTTAACATGCCCGACTACTTGTAACTAAACTAAGGCTCAAACCCCCGCCAGTTCATATTAAGATCTGTTATCGCGTATATATGTTGACACCTTAAAACTACTAACGGTCTCTATATCCCCGAGTGCCGTCAGTTAAATAAAAACCCCATCCAGTGTTGCATACCCAACGATCACATGATCCGTAGTCGACAACTGATTGTCCGGGAGTGAATACCTATCCCCCACACAACTCCAAGTCGACCTGGTACACCATCTTTTCTTTTTTTATACATGTCGAAAAGGGAAAAAACTATTCCCCAATATAACTGTGTTATTTTCTATATGTGTTGTTCATTTTGTTATATGTATGATTATATATCCTATAACATATGTATTGTTACTATATGTTTGTGTCTATTACTTTTCTTTCATTCCTTTCTCTTCATTCGTCCCATCATGAAAATGATGCATATATGATGATTAGTTACACAAAACAATATTATTGACATTATACTACAACACATTAATGTACTGATAATTAAATAACCAATATCAGTCATCCTATAGTTATAAAAACCAAAAAAAAAAATATATATATAATATATATATATATATATATATATATATATATATATATATATATATATATATATATATATATATATATAACCATAACATTAAAAAAAATAAACATTTTTTTACTTAAAACAACCAATATTATTTAAAATCTACCTACTTAATTAACTATCATATATCTACCTATCACCTGAAATCCACAAACTCCACACCGTCATTAAAACTGTTAATCAATACTGTCATCACTTCCGTGTGTACTGAATCTGTTATTTATTTTCAAAGACTAAATTACTCAAATCAAATTAAAAGTATATCTATTAGCAAACTACTAACAATACTACCACGCTGGCTTGTCAAAGCGTGAAGCCAACTTAATTGATCATGTCATCTCCACAGTACGTGAAACTTTTCATCTGTCTCTGATACTACCATTCTGGCCTGTCCAAGAATGCAGCAATCTTAATTGATCATGCCAGGTTCGCATTACATCTCGTGACACTTTTTCACCTGTCTTTCTGCAATAATAATAATAACAAGTGACTAACTTACGTCCATACTTTCTTTTTTAAAAAAAATAATAACATACATATATCTGTGGTAATTCAGACTTAGCCACAGTCATCCTACCGTAATGTTACACTTTAAAATAAAAAAATATCAGAAAAAAAAATAAATAAATATATCTACATACAACTTTCCTAATTTATTTATAGTCAACTAAGTGGATCCGTTAAATTATTTTATGTTCCAGAAATTGAATTTCCTGAAATGCCAAACATCCGAATGCGACCAAACAAAAATCTGTCTAGGAATGTACGATGATGTACTGTTTCAGTTTATGGATGCTATGTTTGTGATGTCCTTAAATAGTAAATGTAGAATGATGAAGGATAGTTCTGAAGACCACAACGAAGGTCTAAGAATTCCTATAAACACAAAGGCGCTACAGGTGCGGTCATATGCACAGAATCCTCCGCCAACGGGGTTATTTGTTACTGTCAGATATGATCTATAAAACTATATAAATTTCGCCATGCTCGCTATTACTAAGTCTATTTGAGCATAAGTTTTAGATAAAGATAATCTCTCTAATAATAAAAAACATATGATTGTTAATATGAACAAGACAATGATACAAATAAAGTACACTCCACTTATAACAATATATATGATGACAATACAATCACAACGACGCTACATGTTTTATTTAAGGTTAGTGAAATTCATTTTGAGATGACCAAGAATTTTCTTCCTAAAAGATCATTTAACCAATTTCTGACCAGAATTTACCAACGATAAAGTAATTTCATAGCGTTTGTGTGATTCGTATACCTTTCTCCCAGAGTACAAGACAAGATGTAGTATTTTCCTACAACCTTGTGGGAAGAATGTACACGCCAGACAGTAAACAGGTACCATCCACCACACACCATTATTTGCTCCGAAAATGATCTTAGGACTGATCATTGAATGTGCTTCCTGCAAAAGAATCTCAGATTCGTCATACCGTGTCGTCAGGCAGGTTGTTCGAATACATTGTACAGAATCATCATATATACCCATAATATGGCTCACCTTCCGGCGTACACTATACTGTAACATCCTAATCACACTCCCTGTCACCTTAGCTATACATTTTATTACTTCATTTGTTATGATAGATAGCAAGGAAATCAACCAGAAGAAAGTCTCGACCAAATCAAATGAAGCATCTCTTTTCATACACCTATTCTTCGGATTACAAGACGGAACTGTCACTGATATGTCATATGTCCGTGGCTTTCTATCCACTTGTATGATGTCCTGTTGCAGCGTTATTGCTGCGGCTTGAACTGTCTTATTATCTTTAGGTTCCACCATAACTGGATGTGACATGTGTGTGCTTGAAACCAGACCATCATGAGGTAATCGACTTTCCTTTTGTATTTGTGTATTATTAACGGTGATTGCTACAATATGCTTCCTTTCCCATTCTGTTATGTCCTCACACGAAACATCACATAATTCAGGGATATTTCCAATAAAGACATCCACAAATGGGTCGGGCAGCACAGCCACCGTTATTTTTCCAGAAAAATATGGGCATTTTATATCAGCCCAGGCAACTGGAAACTTTTCTCTTCCACCTCCAAAAGTCCTACAGGTCACATGTTCTCCAGTATAGTCGGTTTCATTAATCAGTTTTCTATGTATTCCCACTATACTCGACCCGGAATCGCGTACCAAGCTACATTTCTTTCTATTCACTATGGCGTGTTGTACGATCAGTGATCCATTGGTAATTTGGACCGCATTAGCCTCCTGCACATGTATTTTATGACCACACGTCAAGTTGCCCTCTTTGTGAAAGATCTTGCATGTATTACACATTGGGTCGATGGGAGAATATTCTACTTCTACCGTATTTTGCATGACTAGTCTCGTCCGAGTCGCTGTCACTACTAGATGTTAGCATCCCCATGTTTGCTTCTTTATACAGTTGTCTTAACGGACAAGCTAAAAACCTATGTCCAAAACTTTTACATTTAAAGCATTGTGTTTGTCTTTGATAGGTGTTAAATCTGTCTCTATTTCTCAGTGCTAATTTCTTTATGTAACTGTCAAACTGCGATGTTTGTCGCACATTTGATTTGAGCCGTGGGTGAAAACCACAGTATTTGCAAGTTGTCATACACCCTTTTTCTCGTGTTTAACATAAGGTTGATACTTTGGTTGTTGTTGTTTTTTCCGTCCTTTGATGTTGTCCACCAGTCTGTTGTTGTGTTTTGTATCCCTGCATCCTTGATTTCTGAGGGAATCTATCACATGCGTTTGTCTCCACCAATGTGGAAAAACCATTATTAAATATGTCTTTGTGGGCGTCGAAGAAAGACTCTCCCTTCTCATCCATCTGCTGTATACTAAAAATTTCTGTTCAATAAGAAAGGTAGACATAGATGGAGGAACCGCCGAGATCAGTCTGTCTCTAACAATCAAGTCCCCTAGCTTCTTGTAGTCATCAGTAACATTGGCTGATCGAGCCCATTTATCGAATGTTAATTGAGTTAAAAATGAGAAGTCAAAAAAACTCTGTCCTGCTTTAGGACTAAGATTTTTGAATGATGCACGAAGGCCAAATTCGTCAAGACAAAAAAGAGACAGCAGCCTCTTACGAATGTATGAGTAATCACTACGTAACTCATCTGGGATTAGTTCTACAACCTGCAAAGGTTCACCACTTAAGTGCCTATGCAGCAAAACTGCCCATTCGGTCTCCGCAACTCCATAGTGTCTCAAGATTAGCTCAAAATTAGTTAGCCATGCAGAGACGGAATCGGAGTTGGAGTATGTCTTTATCACCCCATTATATTTCTTAATGGCATCTGTGGATTGTGCCTCCACTTTGTTTCTAGCAATCTGTTCATCCTTGTCCTTCTCGTATTGTTTCATTTTTAAGTTATTCTCCAATTCTTTTTCCTTCAGAAGCTTTTCTGTATTTTAAATTTTTCAAGATTTAAAAACCATCTCTTTTTTTCTTAATTGTGCTTCTCTATCTAGTTTTTCCTTATCTGCAAGCGATTTGCAATGCCATCCTTTCCTTATCAGCAACCAATTGAGCTGCAATTCTGTCCATTTTCTGCGGCTATCCTCTCTTTACTCTGCTGCAATTTGAGCTGCAATTCTGTCATTTTCCATAGCCATTTTTTCCTTCTCAAATACTCTTTGTCTCTCTTGTTCATCTAGTCGATCCTTTTCCAATTGTCTAATCGCAACTCTTTCGTTTCTTTCGTGAGCTTGAAAATCTGTAAATTGTTTCTCCGACCACGATATAAGATCTGCCCCTGTCAAACCTGCATCTTCCCGATTGCAACAAAATCTGTAAAGATGACATGTTTTTATGTTTCTACAATATTAAATAATAATACTCAAAGTGAGAAATAGAGCCAGAAGTTTACCACAAAAGAGACAGAGCTTATACCTATCGAAATTGACAGATAAAGTCCAAGAACGTAGAAAGAAATAATTAATACATTACAATTAGATACATTAATAATGAAAAATGACAAATAATTTTATGATAGACAAGAACCTATAACTCAGCAGTTAGAGTATAGACAGAGTAAAAGTTCTTTAGATTCAAACATTATCAAAGAAATCCTATTATTATGTAAACAAATCATAATGTACCGCGAACAAGAATTCACAGCACAAAATAGCACAAAATTGTGTATCGCGCCTATGACGTCATCACAGTTACGATAATAAAGACAAAATGAATGCGTGCAAAATTACAGTATTTTGACTATAACTAATTACTGAAAACCACAAACAAACATAATACTCAGCTCAAGCATCAGCAAACATTTTCCAATAACTTGATAGTCGACCAATCCAATCAATTTGATAACCAATTCTGTTCGTACTCGAATCCTATGACTTGGACACCTTTAGGCACGTTGCCTGTCATCAATCCCTGAAGTGGATCGTAATTGATGTTGGTGTCATTTGTATGAAACTATATGTATCCTGATTCGATCGCACTGACTGTTATTTCCAAGAAATAAATGATGATGATTAATAAACTGAAGACACAATACGAACAACGAGGATGTGCCAACTGGTCTCCTCACACTCGACAAATGTCAGAGACGATTCTCCGCCTTCATACTTCTGACTTCTTGAGGATTCCAGCGTTGACCAATAAACATTCGTATATAACTGTCGTTGTCCAATATTCCTCTGTAACGATCTGTCTTTGTCCAATAATCCTTCTTATCGATCTGTCGTTGACCAATATTCCTCTGTAACAATCTGTCCGTTGTCCAATAACAGGCTCTGAGAATCTTCCGAAGAAATCAGCTCTCACTCATTGCCAATAGTCCCAAGTAGAACTAGGTCTGTATCAAAACAACACGGCAGCTTCCAAAACAGACGAGGCAATCTAAAAATCACACTCCTGTGAATCTGGATAACACGATGAGAACCGAGAGTTCTCTGGGTGGGCAACGATTGGAGCGATACTGTAACCATATATATGCAACGATAAAATTACACTCCTAACACTGAGTGTACCATTTCCAGATGATCGAAACTGGTACCGATGCTCTCTCAAACATGAAAAACTACTTCCCAATGCCCATAATTGGTGTTAACCTCTAACGGTTAACGATTGACAAAATGACGATACAAATGAACGACTGAGGGATGCGCCATATGGTCACCAGCAACCTAGACCGGCATGATCCTCACAAACACAGATGTGTTGCGTGTTATTGCATGCATGACTGTGTGTTCTGTATTCATTACTTAGGATGAGAATATGACCGTTATAATGTCATTCAATCCTGTCTCCATAGTCTGATATTCACTCTGCTTCCAATTATTAATATGTTTGCAGCCAATGTCTCAAAAACATTACTGCCTCCAACAAAGATGAAATCCACTGACTGTGTCTCTGTACCGTATCCGTACAATATTGACCTTGTGACTATACCGTTATCCTTGACTCACTGACGACCTTACTGTGAACGATCATTTGGTCCAAATCTCTGCAGACGATGCCCCCATGTCATGAGTTAAACGCTGATCCCTGCTTCCTCTACAATGATATTGACCTGACGTTAACTGCTAGAGCTAAATGTACAATCACATGTAGGACGGCCTCACTCTGCTGACTCCAACATAAATCCAACAACAAAGTCTTTTGAGTGAACTGAAATATAATTTATCGCAGGCAACTTCAACAGCAAACGTGAGCGAGTGAGCGCATCCAGTCTTGAGTCTTTCGCACTGCACTTTCGCTCTTGCTTCTCCATCGCTATTCATCTATCTAGACTGTGTGGATATTTGGCACCAAGCGGGCACCTGCCATGATAATGAATGTACAACAAACGCCTACCTTCCACTGTCATATAGGGAATACGATATATGCCAGCGACCGTGGCATCAGGATAGCCAGGAGTACCTGTAGTCAATTGCCGGACACACCTAGAGCGACTTCATGTGGACACTGAGGATTGGCAACATCATAAAGGCCGGTATTCTGTGTGGTGTTGAAGCACGTCCTAGCTTGTCCTTGCTGGATCACCAACTAAAACTTAAGCCGTTACGGTGTTAGGTGACGTCATCCTATGACGTCTCAATTGCGTTCAATGTTGGTGTCACAATGTTCACCATTTGTGACACCTGTTATCTTCTTCTTTGATGCGCTAACTCATCAATTGCCTGCCTCACTGTCATTTACTACATGACAGTGGGGGGGGCACTTCATTTTTTTGATTGATTTACCTATATGTTTTACAAGTCTAGGTCTTTCCCATCAATATGTAGATCTGCAAGCATCTTCATGTCTCACTTTAACTAAAATCTTTGTGTAGTCAATGAAGCAAAGATGTAGGTCTTTGTTTAATTCTTTTGAACACATATACTTGTGCTTTAAGGAATATACCAAGGCAACTTATAAAGTCAAGCATGTTGAAATGATAAGAATGTTGGAAGATATTAATGTTCATGGGAAATATCTCAGAGTAATAAGGAATATTTACTGCAAAATAGTAGCAGCAAAGAAAACGGGAAATAAAGAGTATAGTTATAAACAAATATTTTAGCCCAGGCTTTGTGCTATGGAGAGGTATAACTCAAACCCTGGTCTTAAACGGTCTTTGAATCAAAGTGAGAGGTAGAAGTTACGGGTTATAAGTCCTTGTCAATAGGCGTAAACATGGGGCGCCACGGGTTGCCTCTGACGGCGAGAGACACCTACAGGTGTCACTGATCAGCTACCGCCCGCCTCAAGCTGGACAGCCTTTAGCCAATTGGGTGCTGATCTGCCACCACAGCCTGCCTGCTTCAATGGGTGCTTGGGGCTAGGATAAAATCTTAATCGCGGCTGTTTAGCCAATGCACCAGGTACTATTAAAAAGAAATACAGAAACCTAAAGCTACGGCTTGCAACCTGGAACGTAAGAACCATGTATCCAGTATTTTCCATCGACCTGACGAATACTGACGATGTGAGAAAAACGGCTGTGATTCATGCCGAACTCAATCGTCTTAACATTGATATTGCTGGCCTGCAGGAAACGCGCCTCGCTGAGGAAGGGTCACTCAGGGAAAACAATTACACCTTTTATTGGAAGGGTAGAGAGCAGGCAGAAAAAGGGCATCATGGTGTGGGCTTTGCAGTACAGAATTCGCTACTGGGAATGATTGAAATTCCAGCTGGAAGTAATGAAAGACTATTATCCCTACGCTTGGCAACCTCTTATGGTTTTGCCTCCATTATTACTGCATATGCACCGACACTTACTTCCCCTGATGATATGAAATACTCGTTCATTAGACTCTGTGATCAAGGCAGTTCCGAAATCCGACTACAATTATATGCTCGGTGATTTTAATGCTCGTGTGGGCAAGGACTCAAGTTCATGGCCAGTGTGCCTAGGAAAATACAACATCGGCCGTATGAATGAAAATAGTCAAAGGCTGAAGGAGCATTGCGCCAGAAATTACCTATGTATTACATACCCCTTTTTTTAACAAGATAAGTGCTTTGAGTTCCAACAGCAACTTGAATATGCTTTCACTGATACATCAGAAAATTGTACAGCACATGAAAAGTGGGGTAAACTTAAGGAAACTATTTATAAAACAGCGGTAGGGGTTTACGGCACTGTGGATCATAAGAGGCAGGACTGGTTTGCTGCAAACAACAAGACACTGCAGTCCTTGATTGATAGAAAGAAGATAGCTCTCTAAAGAAACAAGGAAAGAACAAAGCGTAACACTCTCAGTGAGCTGAAGCAAGCTAGGAAGGAGTGCAAAAGGCTGCCAAGCAGTGTGCAAATGACTGTTGGATCAAGTTATGTGAGTCCATTTAAAATGCAAGTGATAAGGGTAACATCAGAAGTATGTTGAAGGGATAAAGAAAGCCTGTGGTCCAATCATCGAAAGGAGTGCATCACTGAACACACTGGCTGGCGAAATCATCACTGATAAGAATCAGCAGATGGATAGATGGGTAGAGTACTATTTGGAGCTTTACCAAACTAGCGGATGATGCCCTCAACGCCATGGAGGACCTACCAATTCTTGACCACCTGGACACACTTCCCACCATAACAGAAGTTAAGTGTGATATAAATGATTCTGCATCACGCAAGGCCTCAGGTAAGTATGGGATTCCAATAGAGGTTATCAGGAGTGGGCAAGACACACTCACTCTACAGATCCACCAGCTAATAGAGCTATATTGGCGAGAAGGACAAGTTCCACAGGATTTCAAAGATTAAAGCATCATAACACTGTACAAGAACAAGAACTATAGGGGTATCTCACTTCTGTGTATTGTTGGGAAAATATTTGCTAGAATTATTCTGCGCAGACATAAAGTCCTAGGAGATCAAGTCTATCCCGAACCACAGGTGGCTTCCGACAGAACCGGTCTACCATTGATATGATATTCTCATTGCGACAAATGCAAGAAAAATGCCGTGAACAGAATCAACCACTCTTTATTGTCTTCATCGACCTCACAAAGGTATTTGATTTGGTCAATCGTGAGGGTCTGTTCAAGGCACTAAAGAAGATTGGCTGCCCACCAACTCTTCTGTCCATTGTGGAATCTTCCACACAGGCTTGAAGGGTGTAATAAAGTTTGATGGTGCAACTTCAGTAGAGTTTGAAATCAAGAGTGGAGTTAAGCAAGGTTGTGTACTAGCTCCCGCCCTCTTTGGAATATACTTTTCACTTCTACTTCTACTGAAATATGCCTTTCGTGATCAGGATGTTTGAATAAACATTCACTCACACTAATATGGCGGCCTTTACAATGCTCGGAGATTGAAGGCCAAGACCAAAATTGGGTATTGATCAGAGTTGCTTTTTGCACATGATGCTGCAATTACAACCCACTCTGGGGAAGAATTACAACGTCTAATATCTGCATTCCCCAATGCTTTTCTGAATTTATTTTAACAATTAGCAAAAAGAAGACACAGATTATGTCACAAGATGCACATGGGTTACTATCAATCTTTATTGACGACGCCGAACTAGAGATAATAGACCATTTTACATATCTAGGGTCAGAGGTAAATAGCAAATTATCCCTAGATCAGGAAATAAACATCAGGATTGATACGGCAGCAACAACAATGAACAGGTTAACAACAAAAAAAGAGTCCGGGAGAATAGGAAGCTTATTGCCAAAACAAAAGTCCTTGTCTATCAAGCCAGTGTCCTTAGTATTTTTCTTTATGGCAGTGAAGCCAAGACAACTTACTCACACCAAGAGAAACGTTTAAACAGCTTTCATATGCTGTGTCTGCGAAGAATACTTGGTATTAGGTTGCAAGACAAAATCACAAATACTGAAGAATTGGAAAGATCAGGTTGTGTGACGTTTTATTCTATGCTCCGTCTTCGTAGACTTGGACACTTTAAGAGGATGGATAGTGGTAGAATACCAAAGGACATATTTTTTGGTGAAATACTGATGGGTAAGAGATCTCATGGTCGGCCTCTACTGCGATACAAAGATGTGTGGAAGCGGGACATAATTGATATAGGCACTGAAAATGCACTTTGGGAGCAAGTCGCCGCTGAACGTGTTGCATGGAGGGCAAACATCAGAAATGGAATAAAGACACAAGAGAAAATTATTGCAGATATATAACACACCGAGCGTGTGAGCGTAAGATGGTGCATGATGGTGGAAATGACCATATGGTCATGTTCACATGCATCCACTGTGGATAAATATTTATCGCGCGAATTGGCCTTATCAGTCACATTCGCCACCGCCATGGGTCGTAGTTAATAAGACTTTTTGAAGCACAGTATAACGAACTATCGTCTGTCAAGACGGCAAGGTGCCAATGTATAAATAAATAAAGCAAGGAATAAGACAAAGATGTGTTTTGTCACCAGATTCCCCCCCCCTTCTCTCATTCTCTCTCTCTCTCTCTCTCTCTCTCTCTCTCTCTCTCTCTCTCTCTCTCTCTCTCTCTCTCTCTCTCTCTCTCTCTTTCTATTAATTTATATAAGTAGTCATTATACATTCAAATACATTTCTCTAAGCGCACAGAATATGCGTTCGGCCCCTGCTCTCGTTTCCGTTTCCGTTGCTCGTCTGTTTCTGACGCTCCCGTTCCAGTTCCCGTTTCTTGACTGTTTCTAATGCTCCCGTTCCCGTTCCCCTTGCTCGTCTGTTTCTGAAGCTCTTAATGACTTTTTCTTTCGTGTAAAAATTAAAAATTGATTTTAAACTAACTAACTATTTCAGTTGGATTCGCGGAAGTGAGAACAACATCTGTACAAAATTTCATCTCAATCGGAATGGACCGTTCGGGAACGCATACAGACAAACAAACAAACAAACAATTTCTTATATATATATATATATATATATATATATATATATATATATATATATATATATATATATATATATATATATATATATATATATATATATATATATATATATATATATATATATATAAGTACTAATGAGAGATTAAGAGAGCCAGAAATACAAGTTGGAGGTTATAACAAAAACAATATACGCGTTGCAGATGACACACTATTGAAAGTTGAAAGCGAAAAAGATCTACATCAACTTTTGAACAGTGTAGTAAAAAACAGTGCAAAACAAGAAATATCAAGACAACAGAAATAATTATTGTATAAGCCAAATAATAATAATACCAACACATACAATGATAATAGAAAGGAATACACTACTCAAGCTGATAAATTTAAATACATAAGGGCGGTCATAACATAAGATGCAGAACAGAAATTAAGAGTAGAGTAGATTAAGAAAAAACTGCATTTAAGAAAATCTTAAGTAATGCAATAAGTCATTATCATTCCATCCATCATGTGCAATCCGATAAGCTTGGGCGGTCATGTTCTACCATCTCACTCGATCACCAGAGTCGTGGATCAGCTCCGGTTCCTGTCTCGACCATGCCACGTGGCCAAGCAATCGAGGTATTTACTTCTTGGTCTTCCCCTTGGTCTCTTCCCTTCGATCTTGCCAGTTGTCACTAAGTTCCCCAAGTCATTTCTTCTCATAACATGCCCACAAATTTTTGACTGTCTACGTCTAATGACTCTAATCAGTTTACGATCGGCATTTGTTTCTTGAAGGACTTGTTCATGGGTTTTTCTGTCTGTCCATGGTATTCTTTGCATTTTCCTCAGAAACCACATTTCCACAGCCATCAGATGTTTTTCAGCTTGACTGCTCATTGTCCACGCTTCACATCCATACAAAATTACAGGCTGTTGTTTGTCGAGACTCCTGTCTTTTCCACTTTTCACATTGGGCAGTGGGGAGCGTTTTAAGTGATATTCACTGGCACAGGAACGGAGCATAATGGGGACGACCCGTTGCTGTGAAGTTGGAACCGTGACTAACTAACTAACAAAATTACAGGTTCTATGTAGCACTTCAACACTCTTTTTCTCGTTTCAACTGATCAATCTTTGTATTGGTAAGTATCTTTTTCATCTTGCAAAAGGCTACCTTCGCAATGGCAATTCTTGTTCTAATCTCTTCAAGGCATCTTCCATCGGATGTTATGACTATTCCGAGATAACTGTATCGATTCACTTGCTTAAGAATATGCCCATTTACTCGCATATCACATTGTGCCGTAGTTGTTCACTGTGTGCAACAACCGCATCTACTAAATGTCGCAGGTCCTGTTCATTGTCTGCAATCAAGAATGTATCATCTGCATATCTAATGTTATTGATGTATCTTCCCCCAATGTTGATTCCTTCCATAACTGCTATATTTCTGAAAATATTTTCACTGTACAGGGAATAAAGCTCTGGAGACATTACTCATCCCTGTCTCACACTTCTTTTAATAGGCTGATATTGATCTACATAGTTATCAACTCTTATGGCAGCTTGTTGTTTCCAATATATGGTTTTTACAAGTCTAAAGTCTTTTCCATCAATTTGTAGATCTTCAAGCATCCTTCTCATGTCGACATGTCTCAAAGAAAAAGATTACTGAAATGTAATATAGATTATGTCTTACTGTATGGCAGTGAATCATGGAACGTGAATGGACAAATTGAGAAGAGCTTAATTAGAGTAACAGAGTAAATAACCACGATTGCCTGAAAAAGACGAAGCACTGCGCAGTAAAACATTATATACACTTATAAGAAAAATACAAAGATCATTCCTTGTCCATGTAACGAGAAGATAGTTCTCTGGAAAACATCCCAACGACAAAAGAGATCAACGGATTCAAAGAGTATGCTTAGCAAGGTGGAGAAAGGAATGTTTCGTGTGGAATGGCTCTCGTCGCTTCAGAGGTCACAGATCGCGAGAATTGTATGGATATTTTGTCCTGGCCATGCGGGTGTACGAGGGAATGAACAGGCTGATAGGCTAGCAGGGAATGCACCTCTTGGTGGAATTTTGCCTATGGACATGGGGGAGGTGGTAGTGCGCTTGTGGGACCAGGTGGAGAAGACGGAGGAACAGATTGAGTACCCATATGTGGAAAGAATGAGATTGCGCGGGATCGGCAGGGGTTCTTGAAGAATCTCAAAACTGAGAGGGAAGACCAGGAGAACTTTTAATCAGATAGCGGTGGGAAAGATTAATAGTGTGACTCTTCGCTGGCTGTTGAACGAGGGACGGAGCACGTGTGGGAATGTCCTGAGTGCAGTGATGTCGGTTCTTAACTCTTAACTCAACTCAACTCAAAAGAGATCAGTGAGAGAAGAAGTAACTGCAGACCAAGAGAAATTATGCTGAATGGGCTGGAGCAATAAGGGATATATCATCACTATAGTTGATTCAGAGCACGAAGGGCCGAGATCTTGGGAGAGACATTAACGTCAGTCCCAGCTGGCAAGATGCATAAGGAGGATGATGATGACCGACATCAACATGAGTGAATGTTCCGGGGATCCAGTCACGTGCTTTTGTTATCTCAAACAAGTGGCTGTCCATAAACAAAAGAGACTGACAGTCCAGAAGATATGTTTGAGGTCAGGCAATATGTTGATGATGCCAGTATAGCATATTTTATTAAGACCAAAGCACCTAACGTGCTCATGTACACTGATTTTGAAACTGCTGGTGTGTAAGAACAGTCACAATATTTTAACACATACATACATACCTGCACACATACATCAGTTACACAAACTCTCACAGTTATGCACCCACTTAATAACACACAAATACACACTCCCTCGCATACACACATGCTCACTTACAATCATAAACTCACCAACAAAAGTTTACTCATTCTCTCACTCTTTCCCTCACTCAAACACACAGATAATGAAAAATGATACCAGTAGGTGACTTATGGAGTAAGTATTGAAAGAGTTTTCGGTCGAATGTGTAAGGATCTGGTGGACGGTCATTCGTCGTCGTCGTCTTCTTCTTCTTCTTCTTCTTCTTCTTCTTCTTCTTCTTCTTCTTCTTCTTCTTCTTCTTCTTCTCCTTCTCCTTCTTCTTCTTCTTCTTCTTCTTCTTCTTCTCCTTCATCTTCTTCTTCTTCTTCTTCTTCTTCTTCTTCTTCTTCTTCTTCTTCTTCTTCTTCTTCTACTTTGTCTGCTGCGTTCATCCAGAGAGTTTTTTTCCGGACTCGATTGCGTTGTGACTGTTTACAGCAGAGCTGTGTTCTTTTGCTGTTAGGCCGAGACATCCGACTTCTGCGGGAATGTGTTGACCGGGTTAACCTTCCCAGGGAGACGGTCATTCCATAAGTGAGCACCAGGATTCTCAAAACATGTTTTGTATTAATTCAATCTAGAGGTTGTAATATGTAATAAATTTAAGCGCGTATTGTTCATTGCGTTAGATTGAATCAACGGTAGAAGATACTCTGGGGTATTTTGAGATATAATTTGTTTCACTAATTTTGCTTTGTTAAGAAGGAAACACTCTCGAAGTGGTGGAAGCCATAGATGACTGTATACATTATCACTTTCAATGTGCTTTATGCCAGAAAGGGCTCTTTATCCGTCATGACAGGGCTTGGGACGGCAGTCGATGTAGGAGCTGGCTGTGCGACTATAATAAACTCCTAGGCACGAGAGACAGAGCGAAATATGTTACTATTGTGTGTGTGTGTGTGTGTGTGTGTGTGTGTGTGTGTGTGTGTGTGTGTGTGTGTGAGAGAGAGAGAGAGAGAGAGAGAGAGAGGCAGAGAGAGAGAGGCAGAGAGAGAGAGAGAGAGAGAGAGATCAGAGATGTTTTGGTATGTGTAAATCCTAGAAATTACATATTCCTTTTTGTTTATTCTCAGAATGCTCTCAATGTTCCTGTTATCCAAAGACGGCAGCTTGACGTTATGGAACAGACATGCAGGTGCAGCGAGCCTTTTTCAGCAGGAGCTGGTTAGTCTCAAATTGATACCTGTCTTCAAGTATACTTTCTTCAGTTATGCATTTTAACTTCTTCCTAAACATTTTTTTTAAATACTGAACAAACACAAGTGCAGTAACAGGAACATCGGCCAACCACCCTCTCATCCAAACCATAACATCACATTCACAATCATACTTGTTGATCTATTGCTCACAGACTACCGAAGTCAACAATTCTTATCAGGAATCATCATCATACAATCACAACATCAATCATCTGATGTTTTATTTGATTGATGTTTACTATAATTGATAACATCCATTTTACTGATTAATCAACAGGAAATGATGTAGTTATAGATGAATAAACACTTATGACTAGGTTATCTATAAATCTCATGCTTGTATCATTTTTATGTAAGTGCATGTGTTAGAGAAATACCATAAACCACTTACAGCTAACAGAGCTTTAAATATAATTACAGAATGGGATATGTCGGGGGATGCCTGCCTTGTCTAGCTATTTACCCATAACTTATTTTCTAGACAGCTTATAACCTCTTCCCCACTTCTGATATACCATGTACAGCTATACTTCATCTTTTAATCGAACCACTTCAAAGTAATATAATATTAAATAAAGTATTTTGGCCTACACCCACTCTATTTGAGGACACAGTGTATGGGGATATCAATAAGCTTAAGTCGACTGGTGCTTCTTTTGCATTTATTCATATTGATGTCTGAAGGTGGACATAGAAGAAGAAAAAAAACTAGGGGGAGGGGGGGGGGGGGGGGGGGGGGGGGGGGGACATTAATATTGACAGTCGGCGAAGTGGGAAAATGTTGAGTATAATTTATCTCGTGCCTAATGAGTGCTCGACGTGAGGTTTCAGAACCTGGTAAAAATAACATACACCAGAAACACAAAAGAGTTACCTGAATTTAGAAATTAAGTTGCGAATTCAGAAAACACAGAGTAGAAAAAAGTGAAGCAGCATAAAAAGTGAACATTTAGTTCAGAGGAAAAATACCCAAGTGAGAAGAAGGCACTGACTCTAGATAGGACACACATTGAGGAAATCTGAGCGATCTCTTCCTGTCCTGTGTATACATGAATAGTCCTATTCGGGGCGATAAATATCTGGTTGATCCTGCCTGCATTCATATGCTTGCCTCAACAACAAAAAAGAGTTTAAGACACACTGGCTTAGGGAGAACCGCGCATAGCTTATTAAGTCGGTGGACACGATGAATGAGCTGCTGTTTTATGTTTCTCTATAGACAGGTGATGTAGCCACTGTGTAATATTTCTCTATAGACAGGTGATGTTGACCCTTGTGTAGTGTCACACTTTAGACAGATAATGTTAGCCGTTGTGTTATGTCACTCTCTAAGCTAGAGTTGCTGGCGCTGTGTAATGTCCATCAAACACAGGAGTTGCTAGCTGGTATCAGACATCAGTCTCTAGACAGATGGTGTTAGTTGTTGTGTAATGTCAATATCTAGATAGATATGTGACGATAGACGTCGTCTAATGGCCCTCTCTAATCCTGAGTTGCTAGGCTCCATGTAATGTCCCTCTCTAGACTGTTGGCGTGTTTAATTCGATCTGTGTACGTAGTTTACCAGCAGTCTCTCAATGAGAACATCCAGCAGAGAACTGTTTTTGAAGAACACACCGTCCGGATGGTCTTCTGGTGACACTTCTCTGAATTCTGTAGAGGAGGACACTTCTTGTTGTTATAACAAGCATAAGCCGCCAACAATTGTCAACAAAACAGTAACTAAATCTACCAATATCAAACAAGATCATTTCAGTCAACAAGAGTGTCTATGACAGGAAAACCACTAATTAACACATTCAAATGTCTACTACAAGTGATAGTTATGACTAACACCAACTAAATGATAAGATATAAATTTTTTAATTGACTATATGGAACCGAAGTATTGATTTTGCATCTGCCAGTGGCACTACATGATGTGTACAATGGTTGGTATTCAGTAATCTTGATTGCCTGGATTTCTGCATCATTGTTATGGCAGTACTTTCCTGGTGGTATTCTGGCCTTGTCCGTGGTATTTTTGCGGGGTATTATATGTACGCTCCCGTCCCTCCATTTCAAATAGCATTTTGTGCTGACCCATCTGTGTAGACTAGGATCTACAGGTCATGTAGACGTTCTTCATCAAGGAAAGTGAGAGTGGCTGCTCTATGTTGTACGTTATTCTATTTTTCCTTGTCGAATTTTCCTTTCACTTTTGTCTGGATTTGTGGTGGTAGTCTATGTCCCTCTCTTCGTGGAGTTTGTTCTGTGCTAGTTTTCATGGGGATACCAACTACAGGCAGATCAGTGGTTTCTCTGGAGAGTCGTTTGATCTGATGGATAAAACTGTTTCTTTTCAACCGCTCTATAGCAAGGTTGCCAAATCTATTTTAATATGTGGCCTGGCATGCTTAGAAACTGTTCTGCTTGTATTAGCATTTGCGTATCTTTGCGGTCTCTCGGTGCTTGTTCCCCCATCTTCTAAATCTCCACTATGGAGGTTAATTTCATCCCTCACATGGTAATTCTAAGTGCTTGGTTCTGCACCTTATCCGGCTCTTGTAGTGTTGTTTTTTTTATGCTGAACACAATGCAGTTGGCCTGTGTGCCAGGTGTGGTCGGTTACTCTGTTGATAAACTTTGCTAAGTATTTTCATGTTTGCTACCAATGCGGTTCCGCTTAATTTTCTCAGGATTGCTATCTTCCTTCTGGGTTTTGCTGCTTTTTTTCTTTTTGGGGTTAAAAG